>WNWK01051060.1:0-12613 GCA_009830355.1 Cherax destructor
AACCATCGTTAAGGGTTTGGTGATGGGGCCCCATCATCAAATCAACGACTCGGTTCAGCCAATTAAAATGCGAGTTTAACAATGACAAAGGTGACGTGGATACCACTCGCGGTTTGTCATTGGAATTCCTGCATAGAGCTGGTTGTGGAAAGTTGTCTGTCTTTTGGCTGCTGCTTAGCCTAGACAACTGTGGTGTGCACTAAATACTACTCCTTTGTATATAGTGTACATATGTGTAAAAAGCCCTGTTGTAATACTTGGTGAAGGAAAAGACAAAAGTCTTATATAATCACTATTACTTGGTGAAGGAAAAGACAAAAGTCTTATATAATCACTATTACTTGGTGAAGGAAAAGACAAAAGTCTTATATAATCACTATTACTTGGTGAAGGAAAAGACAAAAGTCTTATATAATCACTATTACTTGGTGAAGGAAAAGACAAAAGTCTGGAATTAATCTAACTGATTTTTGAAGGAAATACAATTTCAATACATCTTCTACTGTGTTTCTTTGGTCCAAGCTCCCTTTTACACTTAGGTTAACAGGCCATTGAACCTGAGGTTGTAATAATATACAACATGGAAAGCCGTATCCCATAACCCACAGCGCTGACAAAACACATCGCCCGATAGTCCCATCACGAAAAGCTGAGCCTAGACGCCAATATACCATGTAAAAATCGAAAACCAATCTCACGTACCTTAGGAGGCAACTTTAAACTCTTAAACCAAAACCACGTTACATTCCAATCATAACACGGATAAACCTCCATACCTAATACCTACTTTTCTCGCCTTCCCACCTTATCTAACCTCCCTACCTTCACCTTACCAGGATCTGGAACAACCAAAAGATACCTTAAAATTGCCTCACAAAACAACAAATTCCCTCCCTTCCACCATCTGCGAATCTCACTCATTACCCTCCCCACTCTCACTCCTCGAATCCCACCTAGTGCTAGGTATTCCTGCCTAACATATATGCCCATCAAACGTCTCTGCAGTGGTATCAAACCTAGCCCTCTCTTTGCTACCTTAGTCATTACCACATCCCTCCCTAACCAATGCCTCCCATAACTCCATATAAACCTTAATACCCGACTTTGCAATCTTAGAACATCGTCCTCCACTAGGGGGTATACCGCAGCAACATACCACAACTTACTGTATACCAAGGAATTAACAACTACAACCCTCTGCAAGAGAGAGTGACCTCTCCAGGCCGCCACCCCCATCCTACCCAGAGCAGCATTAACCACTGCCGAGGAATTCACCTCCCGCGCAACACTCGCCTGATTACAAAAACACACCACATATCCTTAACCTATCCACTATTGGCCACCCAAAACCCTGACCCAACGGGTCCCCTACCCATTCCCCCACATCCAATAATTTCGATTTTACCCTATTCACCCGCATACCAGTGGCCAAACCAAAAACCTCAATTATCCTATTTACATTACCTAACCCCTCCATTGTGCCTACTAAAATAGTGGTGTCGTCTACATAACCTATAATACCCGTTTCTGCCATCCCATGATTACTCCCTTCCCTCACCCCTTCTGACACTAACCTGAAAAAAGGATCCTGTAAACACGCAAACAAAAGCTGCGACAAGAGGCACCCCTGCCGCAGCCCCCGCCCCAAACGCACCTAGGTCCCCAACCTCCCATTCACCTGTACCCTCAAACGTGCATGCTCATACAAAGTGTGGACCCAACCCACGACCTCCGCCCCAAACCCCTACCGTAAAAGCACTGCCTGCAACATATCCCTATCAACACTATCATAAGCCTTTTCCCAGTCAAGCCCTAAAACACCCCCAGCTTTTCTGCTCTCTAAAAAAACTTTGATCCTCCGATGACCCTCCCTCATACTTCTCCTCAGTACCCCATACTGACCCCCCTCCAGTAAGCTCTCCAAAACTCCTTTCATTCTATTAGCAAGAATTCGTGCAAATATCTTATAATCTGCACACATTAGTGTGATTGGCCTATAATCCTCAACTGTCCCACATGCACGATTTTTCGGCACTAAAACTACATTACCTATTGACAAATCCCCACCCAAACTACCTTTCAATTTCATAGCATTAAACAGCCTAACTAGCATTCCTTGCAGAACCTCCCAATGAACTATAAAAAAATCCCCAGAAATCCCATCCAGGCCAGGGGCCTTGCCCAGGGCCTGACCCTTCACTGCCTGTCAAACCTCCTCCTCAGTTATAGACCCTTCCATACTCTATCTCCAGTCCCTATCCTCTCAACTATACAATCTAAAATTACATCACGGGATACCCCATCACTAACCCCCTGACTCATCTTACACTCAAACCAAGCATCCGCATAATAACTCATGGCTTCCATGGTACGAAGAATCTGCCCCTTCCGATACCCATGGCACTCATCAGTTACCCTCAAAGACATGACCGTCATATCTCTTCTCCGGTTCTGAAAAGTACGTAACACTAACGCAGAGGGCTTATCCCATATAAAACTTCCTCTAAACCTCCTCTACCCTCAGAGCATGAAAATTTTCATTCTGCAACACCTGCAATCGTGACCACAGATGATCAATTTCAGCTAGAGGATACCGCCCTCCACTCTCATAACAAGTCCTCAATTTCCCTCTAGGTACCTCAACATTCCCAACCTTTGCCTCGCATCTTCCCTACCCAGTTGCCTATAAAATTCCTGAATTGCCACTTTAGCCCACACACTCCACCATTCCACTCTATAACTAATCCCTGTCCCATCGTTCCATACTCGTCCCCACCAATCTGCAAAAATCTCCCTGTGATCCAACCCCTGCAACAACCTCACATTTAATTTCCAATACCCAGAATATATCTTCACCGCCCCAGCCCATCCCATCTCTACAAACACACCCCTATGATCAGAAAAACCAAAATCCTGACATTTAACCTCACCTACCTGAACCCCCCCTGATACATATACCCGGTCCAACCTAGCTGCATAACCCTGCTTAATATAAGTGTAATCCACACGCCACCCTCCTCCCCTAACCACATCCTCCACACTAACCGCCCTCATCACCTCCCTCAAGCTCTGCAACAAACAACCCGCCCCTTGAGGTTCCACATCCCTCCCTCTAATAATGCAATTCCAATCCCCGGCAATTATCGTAACCAACGG
The DNA here is from genome assembly GCA_009830355.1 of Cherax destructor. NCBI lineage: Eukaryota > Metazoa > Arthropoda > Malacostraca > Decapoda > Parastacidae > Cherax > Cherax destructor. The sequence goes on from WNWK01051060.1 coordinate 3,157, forward strand.
TAAACCTCTCAACACATAAACTAAATCATCACGTACAAAATCATCCTTTACATGGCGATTGGAAGTCGCCGGCATATATACACCAATGAAACACACCTGTATATCTCCCCAAACCCCGTCCACCCATACTATCGTTCCCCCATCTCCCTCCTCCCAGGCTTTTAACTTGAAAGGGCTGGTCTCACATATACCCACCATCACCCCACCCTTGAAATGCCCCGAACTCCCAGTATAACACTTATATCCCTTCAAACACAAATCCCTACCACACCTATAATTATGCTCTTGGAGAAAGCATACATCCACATTCAACCGTCTGAGCATCACCTCAATCCATCTCTTCCGAACTTCCGCCTGGAGCCCATTAACATTTAAGTTGAAACACCTGAATAGGTCAAAGGGGGTTTGCCACTTCAGTGCACAGACCCTGTCACATCTGGCACAGAGACCCCACTTTGCGCCCTACCTCCTTTCACTCCTATCCCACTTTTCTTTCCCTGGGGTGCAACCTTCTTCCCCTTGACAACATCCCTACAGGCCATTTTAGAAGACCTTTGGCCCAGGGTTATCTCATCATCCTCAATATCCCCACTGGGCCGCTTGCGGGATACTTCCACACATTCCATATCCCCTTTACCTTCCTCCCTATGCACCTCCACCTCAGCCACCACCACAGGCACAGAGTCAACAAGGTCCTCTACTGGACCAATCTTGCACTCCGGACGCTCCGAAACACCAGATGAGTCCTCATCCAAGCCCAAAACACCCGTCGGTGACAGGCTCCCAAGGAGGCTCTGGATGTCCTCGATACAAGGCCTTGATAACTCAGAGACCACCTCCAACAAGTCACCCTCCATGGCAACCTGAGAACACTCCTGCACCTCTTCCTGCGTTGTTAGGGGTAAAGTCAAAACGGCCTCCTCCACAGCATCAACCGCCTCACTCCAACTCCGAGGGACATCCTCAGTATCAAGGACCTCAGCCACATCCAACTGTACACTCGTCTTGGTCGTTTCTCTCAGGTCCGCCGCAGCACGAAAAGTCCCATCATTTCGACGTCCAGGTTGCCACTCCCTGCGTTGATCACACGAAGCCGCCATATGTCCCGGGGCACCGCAGAGCCAGCACGTCCTCACATGTCCAGCATACGAGACGTATACTTGAGTACGAAACTCTTGTATCTGTACGTATGACGGGATAGGCCTCCTCAAAGTCATTTTGAGGGAGTATGATCCCACAAGCATGCCAGCATAAGTTCCCTGCTGCCACCGACCAACATTAGCTACGTGTATAGTCCCATACTGGCTGAATACTCGCCGAACATCAAATTCAGCAGCCTCAAACGGGAGGTTCTTCACATGAATCCAAGAGTAATGCGCCGACACGTCACGCATACGCACCTCCAATCCGCGTTGGCGACAATAGGCTTGTCCTGAAACTTGTCCACCACTTCTTCATACACGCCAGTGGAGTTGAACTTGACTTGACCAAAAATCTGGCTAACCCGTTCAAAGAGATGCCATAAATGGCCTCAGTCGGTATTCCGAAGGTGTCACATAGAACCAATGGCAAGATGATCTCAGCATTATCAGGATACACAGCACCTTTAATCAAGTCCACACAGACAGTGTTGACACGGCGCCTGTAGGTATCCGCCATTGTGGCGAAAATAAAATTTCACCTAACCTCCACCAGGGGGTCGACTGAGCTCACCCGCGCACCACCAATGCTGGGGAGCAACTGTGTCATAAGAAAGACATATACAATTAAACCTTAGTCACCCACATACATCGAAGTTATAAAGGTACATTATATACACTGGAATACAAGTCTTGCATATATCCACAGCAAAATACACTTATTGATATCTGTGATTCTCCTTAATTTGCACAGTTCTAACCAAAATTCTAATACAACTATTGCTCCATAATACTTAAGCTAGTCATAAGTTTGCCTAAGATACTCCAATATAGAAACTATATTATGCCAATATATCACCTTTATCATTAATATATAAACTAATTGCTAACTTTTATACTAATTGTTAAATTCTCAATGTTTAAATTCCAGTACCTAAATTTTGTAAACCTAACCTTACAATCTGTATATCCATTGTATAGCTATTGAGTAAGACCTATCATAAGACTGCCTGAAAAGCCTAGGCATACCTAGGCATATTATTGGCCATCTTGTAATATCAACTTTAATGTATAACTATAAGTACCCCCCACCTTGTATTACATGAAATAAAGAATTTGAATTTGAATTTGAATTTGAATATATACAGTTGTTAAGATGCATAATATATATGAACACCTCTTATGTCATATCTATATGAAACAGACTGTACATAAAAACCATTATCATAACACCATATGCATAACGCTCACATTGGGCCACACAACCCCGCCTGTTACCATATACTTTTAATCCTACAATTATATTCTGTATATTTTTAATCCTACAATTATATTCTGTATAGCACAACAACACTGAAACCAACCATCTACATAATGTATGTACACAATAAATTTCTGTCTTGCCTTCACGGAATTACAATGGAACCATCCACATATAGACTACTCTGTTATTATTACTTTACATTGACTTGGTATCCCTGGATACATGCTATCCCTGGTACCACCGCTATCCCTCCCACTCTCCACCCCACCCTTCCCCCCACCCTCACCTCACATAGGGTATAGAATGGACTTTAGATATACATAACAATTTTCTATCACCTGATGCAACAGGCTAAATGTACTTGCTCCAAAACATCATGGATCTATGTACCACATTACTATCTGCATTTCAATCTACAGACTTCCACACCAAAACTATTTTATCATTGAACACAACATCTCTGGCAATTATAGCCATGGCATTCACCTTGCTCATGACTTACGTGCATCTTTAACTCAAAATAATGTTATTCAACCCTTATCCACGTACACATGCAGTATCTTCTTCATTGCCTCTAGGTAAGCCCCCTTTAATTCACCCCTGTCTCCCCACCCCTCTTTCATTCTTTCGCTACCTACCTCTATGCACCACACCCTCCACAAAAACGTCATGCGTCCCCCGTGACATACCTCGTTTGAGTCACCCATCACCTCACCAAAACCCACGTTTCTAACCATCTTCCACATCCTCGAGCATACCCTATCTACCCTTTCATCCACCACTTACTTCTCCCACCTGCAGACAAGCCCATTTAAGAGAATCCTTTCATCTCACCCCTAGTAAATCCCTGATCGTCATATTCCTATAGCTTTCCGAGAAAAGGACATCCCACGACCTCCCATAAATTACCCTATTCCTACATCTGTTTGATACATGCTACCAGCTATGGCCTTAATCCGCACCTCCCCCGTCACCTCCCTTATCACCCAAGACACATACAGGAAATCCACCATGACATACAACAACGCCCGCCTTACGGCCCCACCCACACCCCCAATATCCAAACTCAATGCCCGTAATGTCTGTATACCCCCCTCCCAACATACGAATAACCCTCCCAATCCACACCCTTACGGTATTCAAACTCTCACAGAAGTCAACCCCTTCCATATCCCCTCCCAGTCATACACCGGATACTCCGCAACCCTCACTACTACTTCCCTTGCCTCCCCTACCTTCCCCAATACACTTGCCCTTACCCTCTCAGGTTCCCTCACTGCTAATAACCACCACAACCAATCCTCAATTCCTTCCCCTTCCACCACCTTCGCGGTCTTTCATCACCCTGCCCACCTTGCACCCCCCTCTCCCCACCTGTCCTCACATAACATTGCTTCACATACATGCACCTCACTCTTATGATCCCCCGACCTCCATCCCCCCATCCTAAGCATAGCCCCTCCCACCACGTCTGTTGAATTTACTCTCCTAGCTTCCTGCATGTCATTCATATAAACAATCCCACAAATCTTTAACTGCTCCACCACTGGCCACCCGTACCTCACCCCCAGACCCCCTTCCACCCAATTACCTACCTCCAACAACTTAAACTTGGCCCCATTGACTGACATACCTGTTGCTTTCCCAAATATACTAATAATCCTTCTCACATTACTTAGGCCCTCTTCACCTTTCACCAAGACAGTTGTGTCATCTACATACCCCACTATACCAGTGGCACATTCTCTTCCCTCACGCCCCTCCTGTACCCCTTCCGCAATCAGGCTATAAAAAGGATTCTGGAGACATGCAAACAGGATTTGCGACACAGGGCACCCCTGTCGCAAAACCTTTCCCATCCTAACTTCTTTCCCTATACGTCCATTGATTTGCACTCTCACACACGTGTCCGAATACAACGTCTCTGCCCAACCTACTATTTCCTCCCCATACCCCTGCCTACGCATAAACTCCCATAACACATCTCTTTCTACACTGTCATACGCCACTCTCCAGTCTAGGCCCACCACTCCCCCTCCCTCTCTACCCTCTATAAACTCCCTGATCCTCCCATGGCCTCTATTCATACTGCGACCTGGGATTCCATACTGCCCCTGCTCAATGACACCATGTAGCACATTTTTCATTCTATTACCCAACACTTTAGCAAAAATTTTATAGTCAGCACACATCATGAGAGCGCTCTATAATCCCGGATTGTCACCCCACCCTCACCCTTTTTAACTAACACTACCACCCCTGTGCGCTGCGTACTTCCCATACTTCCTGTCTCTTTCATCCGATTGAACAAACGGACCATACATTCCATTTACACTCCCCCAATTCATCAAATAGAAATCATTGGGGATACCATCTATACTCAGCGTTTTCTTTCTGCTCATACCCTGCACCGCCATCCACACCTCATCCTCAGTAATCACCCCCTCCATCCCCTCTCTTCCCTCCCCATTCCCCTTGAAATACTCTCCACCAAGATAAGCCCCTCCCTCCCCCCACTCTCATCCTTTTGCAAATTACACTCAAACCACTCAATTTTTACCCTTCCACATACCCATTCACCTCATTACCCACCTCCAACCCCATTACAGTCATTCCCCTCTGCCTTTCCCTAAAATTCTCCAAGACATGTGCAGATGGCCTGTCACCCCATAACACATCATTTCCCCCCCCACAACCTTATAGCATCAAACCTTTCATTCTGCATCTCTCGCAACTGAACTCGCAAACCCCCTATTTCTGCCACAGGGTATTTATCTCCCCCTTCGTAACAACTATTCAGCTGCCCCTCAAGATACTTTTGCTTACCATACCTCCAACAGCTTTCCTCTCTGCCCCTTACCTTATAATATTCCCTTATACCCAGTTTTGCACACTTTTATCACCATTCCACTATATTCTCACTAAGTTTTCCCCTAGCCCACACAGGGTCCCACCACTCACCAAAACCTGTATATCCACCCACCCCATCTAATAATCACACATTTAGTTTCCAGTAACCCTCGTACCACCTTACCATTCCCTCCCATCCTACATCCACTAATACTCCCCTATGATCTGAAAAACCCACATCTAACGTTTGTACCCTCCCCACCACCGTGTCCCTCGTTACATAAACCCTGTCTAACTGTGCTGCATACCCCCTTCTAATATAGGTGTGTTCCACCTGCCATCCACCTTCCCCCACCACGTCTACCATCCCAGCATTACCCAGAACGTCTCTTAGTACACCCAACACACATCCCACCCCCCTCGGTTCAACATCTTTCTTCCTTATGACACTATTCCAATCCCCTCCCATGATAGTTACCACTGGTAATCCTCCCATATAGCAAACCAAAAAATCCCTCACAAAATCCTCTTTTACCCTCCTAGTACTATTGGCAGGCATGTACACCCCTATGAAACACACCCTTACCTCTCCCCACACCCCATCCACCCTCACAATCCTCCCCCCAACCCCCTCCTCCCATTTCATCAACCTAAATGGGCTGGTATCTTTTACCGCTATTGCAACTCCACCCTTTAATCTACCCGAACACCCAACATACACACTGTAACCTTTCAATAACAAGTCTCTACCTACCTTATAATTGTGCTCTTGTAAGAAACACACATCTACAGCATATCGTCTCAGAGTCCCCTCCACCCACCTACGCTTCACCTCGGCCGAAGGCCATTTACATTAAAGGTTAAACACCGGAATATATTAGAGGGGGCTTACCTTTGGACCTTTGTGGCCTTGATACATTACTCTTTTGCTGACCTTTGTCCTTAACTACACTCTGCACCCCTCTAGCCCCATCCGAGCCCTTGGCTCCTCCATTACCCCTGCGTGTCATATCCACTTATGGCTTTTTGCATGCTTTTTGGGCCGGCATAAGGACGTCGTCGCTGTCAGACGCCCCCACTGACCTCTTTCTTGTCTCCCCAGTCACTTCCATGCCGTCAACACTCTCCTCTTCGTGCACGGATACCCTAACCTCTCCCACCACCAAACCATCCTGCACAGGACTGTCTCCCAATGTACCGACAAGGCCTGGTAAATCTTGTACAACAGTAACACCATCACCATCACCCACAGACTCCTCATCCAGGGGACTGTCCAGCAGTCCCTTTGACACGTCGAGGACAGGCAACTCCAGTCCTATATCCAATGACACATCCTGATCCTGTGACCCCACACATGCAATCCCCTGCGTCTCTGCAGGCAAAGTTAGGCACGCCTCTCTTGTACCATCCACAATATCACTCCACGCCCCTGTAGGGGCCACCACCTCATCCTCCACACTCTTACTTAACTCCTCAGCCAGCACTTCCACCACATCCACACTCTTACTTAACTCCTCAGCCAGCACTTCCACCACATCCCTTCTGCGTGGTTGTTGAAATCGTCGTTTCTCACAAGCTGCAGCCATATGTTCATACAAACCACAAATCCTGCAGGTTTGCCTTTGTCCTGCATATGTCACATACACCTGCATTTTAAAATCGGGCAGGACGACATATGATGGGATGGGCGTCCGGATCGTCATTTTCAAGGTGTATGAGCCCTCTAACAGGCCTACATAGGGGCCCTCAGTCCACCTGCCCACTGACGTTGCGTGTATAATTCAGTAATCTTGGAAAATTTGCCTGACATCAAAATCAGTACATTCAAAAGGGACATTCCGAAGTTTAACCCAAAGTAATACTTGGACACATCCCTTAATTTCACCTCCAAACATGAATTTACCAGTACTGGGATGTCCTGGTATTTCTCCACAACACGGTCACCATCTTCACGAAGATACGTGTAGAGCCATTTAATGATATCCCATGTATCTCCTGGTTGTCCAGGCCATATGTGTCTCGCAGAACAGCCGGCAGTATCACAGCAGCATTCGTGGGGTAAACAGCACCACGTAGAAACTCTACACACACAGTGTTTACTCTCCTCCTCAGTCCAGTCGCCATTCTGCAGAAAAGTGAATCTGTTAGATTACCATGTTGGTCAACCTCTGGTGTCTGTCTGTTAGATTACCATGTTGGTCAACCTTTGGTGTCTGTCAGTTAGATTACCATGTTGGTCAACCTCTGGTGTCTGTCTGTTAGATTACCATGTTGGTCAACCTTTGGTGTCTGTCAGTTAGATTACTATGTTGGTCAACCTCTGGTGTCTGTCTGTTAGATTACCATTTTGGTCAACCTCTGGTGTCTGTCTGTTAGATTACCATGTTGGTCAACCTCTGGTGTCTGTCAGTTAGATTACTATGTTGGTCAACCTCTGGTGTCTGTCTGTTAGATTACCATGTTGGTCAACCTCTGGTGTCTGTCTGTTAGATTACTATGTTGGTCAACCTCTGGGGTCTGTCTGTTAGATTACTATGTTGGTCAACCTCTGGGGTCTGTCTGTTAGATTACCATGTTGGTCAACCTCTGGTGTCTGTCAGTTAGATTATTATGTTGGTCAACCTCTGGTGTCTGTCTGTTAGATTACCATGTTGGTCAACCTCTGGTGTCTGTCTGTTAGATTACTATGTTGGTCAACCTCTGGGGTCTCTCTGTTAGATTACTATGTTGGTCAACCTCTGGGTCTGTCTGTTAGATTACCATGTTGGTCAACCTCTGGTGTCTGTCAGTTAGATTACTATGTTGGTCAATCTCTGATGTCTGTCTGTTAGATTACCATGTTGGTCAACTTCTGGTGTCTGTCTGTTAGATTACTATGTTGGTCAACCTCTGGGGTCTGTCTGTTAGATTACCTTGTTGGTCAACCTCTGGGGTCAGTCTATTAGGGAAGTGTTAATAGGTGTGACCCAAGTAAAGTCTGAAGTATTTCTCTTAATTAAGGTATTGATAATGTTTAAGAGTCAGATGATATAATTCCCAGTGTTTATGCACCATAAATAATGTCAATAAATGTTGTGGACCCTCCAACTCTTTCGTAAGGTCAGCTCAGGAATTAACTTACATGGTCCACATAATTTACCAGTGTTACTGGTTTAAAGATAGTTAATAATTTAATACGGTGGCATGTCGCCTGGAGACTAAAAGCTCTCGTTTCACACGGTGAGCATCCGGGATCGATTCCCAACGAGGGAAGAAACATTGGACGTGTTTCCTTACACCGGTTGTCCATGTTCACCCATCAGTAAAATATGTACCAGGGTATAAATTAGACACATATGCAACATTTGGGTATCTTTATTGAGGAAACGTTTCGCCACACAGTGGCTTCATCAGTCCAATACAAAGTAGAAAGGTGTAAGGAGAGTAGGAGTTTTGAGGTAATCAGTCCCTCGGCCTGGAGTCGATGTGTTCAGTCCATCAATCTTGTAGAAAGTCAGCATATGTCCGTAGAGGTGGCTTATATTGTAGTCAAGTGAGGTGGCGGGAGGAGGCGGGGGCATATAAGCCCCCCTACGGACATATGCTGACTTTCTGGGTGGACCCGGCACATCGACTCCCGGGGAGGAAATGATTTCCTAAAAATCCATTCCCTTCCCCCACTTTTTATTGAAATGATAAGCCACTGTGTTTGGGAAAAGTTTCCCAATAAAATACCCAAGTTTTATGTGTCTAATTTTTAACTTGTCGGTTCTCTGAACCATTCATCTACACCATGTACCAGGGTGTTAGTGGACTGGTGTGGGTCGCATCCTGGGACAAAACTGACCTAATTTGCACGAAATGCTCAGCATAACAAGTGGCTTTCTATATAGTAGTATGTCATTGATGTCGCTATGGTCTGTATACCTTGTACATGTACTGGTAGTAAATAAAGATATTATTATTATTATTATATGTCCAACTTATGTGAATGTGGAAGGGTGTGTGGAAGGAGTGTGTGGGAGGAAAGTGTGGGAGGAGTGTGTGGGAGGAGAGTTTGGGAGGAGTGTGTGTGAATAGTGTGTGGGAGGAAAGTGTGGAAGGAGTGTGTGGGAGGAGAGTGTGAGAGGAGTGTGTGTGGGAGGAGAGTTTGGGAGGAGTGTGTGAATAATATGTAGGAAGAGTGTGTGGGGGGGGTTGGGAGGAGGGGTGGGAGGGGGGGGTG
>WNWK01051061.1:0-5000 GCA_009830355.1 Cherax destructor
CTTGTCATCCTCCAAACTTGGTAGAGAAAATTGTGGAGGAGTTTAAATTCATCAAAGTGAAGTTCTTGCCCCTAATACCACTCCTCTCCTCCAGCCCATGGACCAGCAGGTCATTTCCAACTTTAAAAACTCTATACCAAAGCAATGTTTCAAAAGTGCTTTGATGTGACCACAGACATGAACATAACCCTAAGAGAATTTTGGAAAAACATTTCCATATGCTGCATTGTGTACACCTTATAGGTAAGGCTTGGGAGGGAGTGACTACCAGGACTTTGAACTCTGCCTGGAGAAAATTGTGGCCAGACTGTGTCCTAGAAGGGATTTTGAAGGTTTTGGGGCTGAGCCTCAGAACCCTGAGCCTGAGCCTGAGCCTGTTTTGGAAGAAATTGTGGAATTGGGCAAGTCTTTGGGGTTAGAGGTGAGTGGTGACGATGTGGAACAGTTGGTGGAGGAGCACAAGGAAGAGCTAACCACTGAAGATCTGCAAGAGCTTCAACAGCAACTGGAACAAGAGAGCAGAGGTCAGGACAATGGTTCAGAGGAGGAGGTGGAGGTGGAACAAAATGGAAGAATGTGCCTTCTTCAAGGATTAGGAGATCTGTGCCAAATGGAGTGATGTGCAAGCATTTATGGATGAATATCACCCTAACCATGCTGTTGCAGGCCGTGCTGGCAACCTGTACAATGACACAGTGGTGTGTCATTTCAGGGATGTGTTAAAGAATCGCCAGACACAGATCTCCTGGACAAATTTGTTGTTAGAAAGAGGTCTAGTGACTCTCAAGCTGGTCCTAGTGGCATTCAAAGAAAAGGGAAGTAACCCCAGAAAAGAACTTACCACCTGCAGTGTTAATGGAAGGATTCCCTTCCAAACACTAGCATACTACTCCACCTTCTCCCCTCCTCCCGTCCTCCACACATCAACAACTCTTCAATAAATGTAAGTGACATGTTATTGTAAAATATTTGCATGTATTTATGTATTCTTTATTCAATTCTGTATTATTTAATGTCCAAAAGTTCTAAAAAATATTTTATTTAACTACTTTTGGAAGTCTTGGACGGATTAAATTTATTTCCATTATTTCTTATGGGGAAAATTGATTCGTTTTACGATTGTTTCGCTTTAAAATATGCCCTCTCTGACGGATTAATATCGTAAGTCGGGGTACCACTGTACTATGTATTACTATATCTACCATATATAATTGTACAATGTCTAAATAAATTATTATTATTATTATTATTATTATTATTATTATTATTATTATTATTATTATTATTATTATTACTTGTTCCAGCACTTGAGATCTCTGTTTTGTGACCATACTTGCACCTTTCGCAACAACAGCATCCTTGATTTCCTTTCTCTTGGCCAAAATGGAAGAGATGGTTGAATGGGATTTGCCATAGAACCTGGCCAGCTCAGTGACACGCACTCCACTTTCATATTTTGCTATCATTTCCTTCTTCAATTCTACCGTATTTCTGACATTCTTTACCAAAGGCTTGGCACTAGGAGCTTTCTTGGGGCCCATGGTGGCTTATTTACCAGTTGCAAGCACTAAAAACACTGGAATAATGACAATATATATGGTATGAATGCGTGGGTGGTGCGTGGGTAGTGGTCGCTCGCTTGTAAACAATAGCACACTGAGTGCCTGGGCGCCCAGCTGGGCCACGGCCCCACGCGTACGCATCCGGGATGGATAGCCAACTCGCCCAACTCCGAGCGGCCGCCTAACACCGAGCCAAAATTCTGTTAAAAAACCCATTAAACACCAATTTGGCCGAGCTCCGACACCGTCGAGCACCGGGGGTTGACTGTAACAATATTACAATTAGTAAATTTAGTAATGGGAATGGTTAAGTCTTGGCATGATTCACTGTTTCTATTAAAGCTCCTATATTGGGAGAATCTTAGGCAAATTAAGGCTAACTTAAGATTTATTAGGCAGTAGCTATACAGTGGACCCCCGGATATCGTAGTCGTCGGATTTCGTAATATTCGGTAATCGTAATGTTTTTTGTTAAAATATTGGCTCGGTGATCGTCATTTAGCTCAGTAATAGTCATTTGTCCCAATCGCGTCCTAGTGGCGGCCCTGAGTGAGCGGCCCGACACACTATTTACAGTCAGTATGCCATTGTTTATCAGCCAGTGAGCATGATCCCACGCATTCATACGATACATTTCGTAATATTCCATTCATTTTAGTGCTTGCAACTGCTAAATAAGCCACCATGGGCCCAAAGAAAGTTCTCTCAGCCCTTTACCAAAGGGCTGAGAGAGAGGGGAGAATGTGCCTTCTTCAGTGATTCAGTGATTCTGTGATATGTTATGATACTAAAGCAGCAGGAGTCGATAAAGGCTATAGTGCCATGTAGCGATAAAGTATAGCATTAACAGTGTAGCAAGTAAGTTAAGCGATTAATAGATAGAAAAAGGACAGCACGAAACTAACTCCTCCAATGTTGTTGGAGGTATATAGGGAGGCTGACAACACCACCACCTCTGCTGCCGCCATCACCACCGCTATGTAAAGCTTATCTTTCAGCAAACAACACAACACCACTCGTCACATATGTAATGACATACAGTGGACCCCCGAGTAACGTAAAAACTTTATTCCAGAAGCCTGCTCAAGTGCCATTACCGAACGAATTTACTCCCTTAAGGAATAATGTCATGTAGGTTAGTCTATTTCAGACCCCCAAAAATACACTTCCACAAGCACTTACAATATTATACTTACATAATTGTACGATTTCCGGGGTGTTCGTTACTCGGGGGTCCACTGTATCTTATTCATTATAGAGTATATATCATGTTTCTATATTACAGTGGGACCCAGGAAATCGGCCTTAACCCTTTGACTGTTTTGGTCGTATATATACATCTTACGAGCCACTGTTTCGGACGTATATATACTCACAAATTCTAGCAGCTTCAAATCAAGCGGGAGAAAGCTGGTAGGACCACATATGAGAGAATGGGTTCTGTGTGGTCAGTGTGCGCTGTATAAAAAAAATCCTGCAGCACACAGTGCATAATGAGAGAAAAAAAACTCCGACCATTTTTTTGGATTAAAATGCCGTCTTTGAGGTGTATTTTCGTATAGTATTTATGGTTGTATTCTCTTTTTTATGGTCTCATTTGATGGAATGGAAAACATACTACAGAAATATAGATGATTTTGATTAGTTTCATGATAAAAACGACCTTGAAATTGAGCTCAAAGTAGGGGAAATGTTCGATTTTTGCAAATGTTCAAGAGTAAACAAATAACGCCACGCGTCCAATACACATCAATTGGTGAGTCTAATATTCTTTCACAAGTGCACTTATATTATTTATACCATTTTTACAATAATGCAATAGTCTGCATAATGGTAAATCTTCTATTTTTTGTGTGAATAAAAAATCAAAATAGAAAACAAGAGTAATATAAGAGGGGCCTAAAGACGTGACTAATGAACAGATAACATCTTATTTTAGTGCCAGGAATGTCTGCATTGTTTATTCTGGACCCTATTTTGAAATTGACAACATTTTTATTTTGCATGAAATTGGCCAAATTGCCAATTTCTGACCACTTTATTGGGTAATTGAAATCGGTAAATTGGTGGTTTCTTGTACTCAGTCGATAGAACAAATGGAGTTCTAAAGAAATAGCTATGAGTTTGGTCGACTGGAACAATTGAATTGGCTGAAAATAGGGCTCAAAGTCGGCGAAATTGCCAATGCATATATATCGCGAGATCACTAACTTCGCGAGAGCGTAACTCTGTAAGTTTTCAATCAAATTTCATACTTTGGTGTCATTACCATCGGGAAAAGATTCTCTATCATTTCATAAGAAAAAAAATATATAATAATAATAATAATAATAATATAATAATAATTTTTATTTCAATGCATGTTACAATTACAATGTTATTGGTAGTTACAATATAATACAATTATAAAACTGTAATGCAAGGAGAGCCCTGGAGCCATGGCATTAGGGGCAGTTTATTCTAGAGTTATTCACTAAGTACTTAATGCTAAAGAAATTGATTGAGTTTATTCTAGTTCTATATTATTTTTATTAAATGTTATACATACTATTTAAGACAATACAAGAGAAATTGGTTGAGTTTAATCTAGTTGTAGAATTTATTTCAATTACAGTATGGATGCTATACTAGTATAAACAATACTAGAAATAGTTTTAAGTTTCATCTAGGTATATATTTTATTTCAAATTAAGAAATGATGATAATAAGATTTAAATGAAAATGATGATATGAGATTGCACAAGTGTTAAGGAGATAACATATCAAAATGAGATCTTCTAAGTAAAATAAATTGGTTTGGAAGTTTTTAATATGAGTATATATTTTTAAATTTTGCACAACAGGAGAGCACTCAGGATTAGGGGTTGCGACAGTCAAAGGGTTAATCCATTCTAGGAGATAGGCCTAAAATCGAACTGGCCGATTTCTGAACCATTATTTCCCATAGAAATAATGTAAATACAATTAATCTGTTCCAAACACCCAAAAATATTCACAAATTTTTTTTTATAGAGAATAACTATATGTAGTTTTATATACACAAAGCACATAATAAAAAAACATAATAACACATAATAACAAGAAATAATAATAAATAATAAATAACATTTACTTACAGTGGACCCCCGAGTAACGAGCATAATTCATTCAAGAAGCCTGCTCAAGTGCCATTACGAGAATTTTCTCCTTAAGGAATAATGTCAAGTAGGTTAGTCCATTTCAGACCCCAAAAATACACTTACAAAAGCACTTACAATATTATACTTATATAATTGTACGATTTCCGAGGTGCTCGTAACTCGGGGGTCCACTGTCCCTTTATTGAAGAGACTTGCTGGCATCTGGAAAATAGGGAGGAGGACAGGGGAAGGGCTTAGTGTTTGGAAGGGGAATCCCTTTCCATAAGGACTTCAGGTATCAAAGATTTGTTTTTGTTGT
>WNWK01051061.1:10000-12613 GCA_009830355.1 Cherax destructor
CAGGATGTGACCCACACCAGTCGACTAACAACCCAAGTACCTATTTGCTGCTAGGTGAACATGACAACAGGTGTAAGGAAACACGTCAAAATGTTTCCACCCACCGGGAATCGAACCCGGGCCCTCCGTGTGTGAAGCGAGAGCTCTAGCCACCAGACCACCATCCTGGCAAGCTCCCCCACACGTACGCCACTCTCATATTTTTCTACTATCTCCTTCTTTAGTTTGATGGTGTTCCTCACTTTCTTAACCCTTTGGGGGTCCAAGGACCCTCTCCGAAACTCGTTGTTAGGGTCCAAGAATAAAAAAAAAAAAATTATTTTTCTTATAAAATGATGGAGAATCTTTTTCCGATCATAACGGCACAAAAAATATGAAATTTGATCGAAAACTAACGGAATTATGCTTTCGCGAAGTTAGCAGTATCCATGACATTTACTCATCAGCGATTTTGCCCACTTTGAGCCCTATTTTCGGCAAATTCCAATGTTTCAGTCTACTATAATTATAGCTATTTTGCTAGACCTCCATTTCTTCTATCGATTGAGTACAAAAAACTGCCTATTTACCAATTTCAACTACCCAAAATAGTGGTCAGAAAATGGCAATTTGGCCAATTTCACACAAATTTCAAACGATGCCAATTTCAAAATAGGGTCCATAATAAACAAGGCAGACATTCCTGGCACTAAAATAACATCTTCTCTGTTCATTAGTCATGTTTGCAGGCCTCTCTTACATTACTTTTGCTTTCCATTTTGTATTTTTATTCTCACAAATAATAGAAGATTTACTGTTATGTATACAACTGCATCATTGTAAAAATGGTATAAATAATATCAGCGCACTTGTGCAAGAATATTAGACTCTCCAGTTGATGTGTATTGGACGCATGGTGTGATTTGTTTACTCTTGAACATCGGCCAAAATCGAACATTTTCGCTACTTTGCGCTCAGTTTCAAGGTACTTGTCATCGTGAAACCAGTCAAAATTATCTCAATTTCTGTAATATATCATTTATTCTATAAAATGAGACTAAGAAAACGAGAATACAAACATAAATACCATACGAAAATAGACTGCAAAGTCGCTGTTTTAAACCAAAAACACGGTCCGTTTTTTTTTCCTCATTATACACTGTGTGGTGCAGGAATTTTTTTATACTTCAAAAGTCTGTTAATCCAATTAGCTAGAAAAATCAATTGATCAGATATCATATCTTTAAGTCTAGCATTATTCATTGTTCTTAATCTTTTTAGAATCACACACATATATAAACTTTTGTTTAATTAATTAACTTACTCAGGTGCTAACTCAGGTGCTATAGTTTTAGATTCTTATTAGCTGTAAATTGACTACCTTAGCTCATTCTTTTCATTTTTGTAAACATATTCAACGTACTAACTCACGTGCCAAGAAATCCTTTTGCATTGTCCTATTCTTAGGTCTACTTGTGTTGTTCTAATTTTAAGTTTAATTATAGAATCACACTAAATCTTATGATTCCAAACATTGATCCTGAAATCAACCTTCTATTAAATGACTTACATGAACCTAACAACAATTGTCATTACTACACAGCAGAACAGGCTAAAACACTACTCAAATCCAACAATAACATAACTATCTTTAATTACAATGTCAGATCTTTAAGCAAACATTTTGATGACCTCACTGCATTATTAAACTCACTTCAGGCCAGTATGTCCATCATTGCTCTCACTGAAACATGGTTAAAGCCTCATACTACAGATATCTATGCCATTCCTGGTTACACAGCCATACACAATTGTCGGCCAGACCAACAAGGAGGTGGCACAGCTATGTTCTACTCAGACCAGCTTGAATGTATTAACAATACTTGCACAAGAGATGAACATGGAGAATATATAATAGCTAAATTTAAATCCAAATATCTACAAAACCTCTCACAGTTATAAACATCTATAGATTACCACAGTCAAACATTCAGCAATTTAGTGAAAATTAGGAAGTATGATTACTGATGCACACATGAACAAAGACCACTTAATCCTCACAAGATCAGGACCCACTAGTAACTGAATTCACAAACACTATGAGCAACTGCTTGCTGCTCCCGACAATAACAAAACCTATGAGAATCTCTGAGACCTGTGCCTCTCTATTAGACCATATCTGACTAACACCATATCCCCATTAAAATCAGGCATAATCACAGACAATACCACTGACCACTACCCGACCTTTCTCATAACAAATCTCGGAAAATTACCACTAGAGACTACTAAAGTTACCTTCAGACTACATAATGAGACAGCTATAAATAGCTTTATAACAGCTATGACAAACATTGACTGGCAAACAGAAATAGACAACTTCCCAGATACTGACTTATGTATTAATAATTTTCTTAAAAGACCCAATACCTCTATAATAAGCACTGCCCTAAAAACTAAACAAATCACAACTAAAAGATTAAATAGTCCCTGGCTAACCCCAGCATACTCAAGTCCATTAATATAAAGCACCTATATGAAAACAGTACAGAATGGGACAAATATCAAGAGAACAAACAAAACGCTACTCATCAAACCTAACGAGTCTGATAAGAAGGTCAAAAACTGTACTAT
>WNWK01051062.1:0-12613 GCA_009830355.1 Cherax destructor
AGAGAGTCAGAGAGAGTGATATAGAGAGAGGCAGAGAGAGTGTCAGAAGGATGGAGGAGATTTTCAGGAGGGAGGCCTGAGAGGGATAGGGAGGGAAGAGTGAGGCAGATAGTGGTATGAGAGAGAGGCAGAGAGAGTGGTATAGAGAGAGAGTCAGAGAGAGTGATATAGAGAGAGAGCAGAGAGAGTGTCAGAAGGAGGGAGGAGATTTTCAGGAGGGAGACCTGAGAGGGATAGGGAGGGAAGAGGGGGAGGGAGAGAGAGGGAGAGCGGGAGGGAGAGAAGGAGAGGAGAGATAGGAGAGGAGGGGATTGATTGGGGAAAGAGAGAGAGAGGAGAGAGTGAGATTGGGGAGAGGGAGAGAGAGGGGAGGGAGAGAGAGAGGAAGGAGGGAGTGAGAGGAAGGGGAGAAAGAGACAAGAAGGAGGAAGTGAGAGGAAGGAGAGAGAGAGACAAGGAGGGAGTGAGAGGAAGGAGAGAGAGAGACAAGGAGGGAGTGAGAGGAAGGAGGGAGATAGACAGGAAGAGAGGGAAAATCGCCAGAGGTGTATGGAGAGTGGCGGAGGGAGTGAGAGGTAGGGGATAGAGAGACAGGAAGAGAGGGAGAATCACTAGAGGTGTGTGGAGAGTGGGGGATGGGGCGGAGGGGATTAGGGGCGAGAGAGGATAGAGAGAGAGGTGATAGAGAGAGAGGTGAGAGAGGAAGAGAGTGAGAGGGAGGTGAGAGAGAGGAGAGAAAGGGTAGAGAGAGAGGTGAGAGAGGGAAAGAGCGAGAGAGGCGAGATAGAGGAGAGAGAGAGAGGTGAGAGGGAGAGAGTGAGAGGCTAGAGAGACAGTGAGAGAGAGGAGAGGGAGAGAGAGGTGAGAGAGATGAAAGGAGGGAGGAGGAGGAGGAAGGAGGGATAAAGAGAGACGGGGAGAGAGTGGAGGGAGAGATAGTGGAAGAGAGAGAGGAGGAGAGGGAAGAGAGGTGGGAGAGAGAGTTGGAGGGATGGGTTTATGAGGGGAGAGGGGGAAGGTCAGATTCAATAGCCCTACTGTTCGTTTATGTGTGCGTACCACACCGGTGTGTGTGTGTGTGTGTGTGTGTGTGTGTGCTCACTGAGTGTGTGTTATGTGTGTGTGTATGCGCATGCGCACTCTCGCATACCTGTGCCTGTCTTCCCAGGAAAAACTACTTCTCGCTTCTACTATTATACTGATATGCTATTACTAATACTTATACTAATACCATTTATAATACCAATATCAATACAAGAAAACTAGAGGTTATATTGCCACTTTACAGTTGGCTGCTAAGATACTATCTTTGATTACAGTTGGCTGTCTGCGCCTGCGCGCTCTTGCCACCACCTGTTGTTTCCTTACCTAGTTTACCACCCTAGCTATGAGTTACGTACTAATGAATGATAGTTAGCTTTCCAGAGCAGGGATTTAACCCCCCAGCTGACAGCTTAGCAGGGCCAATGTCTCATGCAAACCACAATTAGGATTTTGTACGTTACTGCTGGTTCTGCTCCCTTGTTGCACCAAGTTTCCTCTCAGTGGTCCACTCCTGGTTCCTTGTTTCTCCGTCGTTTCTTTTCTATTTTGCTCACTGTATTCAAATACCGTGAGCAAGCACTCCTGTCCTTGTCTCTTATCCCTCTTTCTTGGGTATCGATAAACGTTATAACCACCACTAGGCACTGTGCGGCAACTCGATTAGGCCTAGTTCTCAACTGTTCCTGCTACCCGGCACTCTTTCCCTGGCACTATTTACTATTGTTTTCCCTTCTGTGATCACTTATATTTCCCTTTGTCTGGTCTTAAATGATTATGCCACCTTGACCTTTGCACACGCCTATTTGCTGTTCACTGATCCTTCTGAGACACCCGAAAAAGACGTAATTTAACGGAGCTCAAACACGCGTGACTTCCCACTTCCCAGTGTGTGTGTGTGTTTATGTGTTTGTGTGTGTGTATGTGTGTTTGTATGTTTGTTCATCTCGTATTTCTCCGATGGTTCGGATAATTGCAATTCTTTTTGTGATGACTGTTATAAAAGAGTTTCGAATAACAGGTTTTAATACTTTACATGGTACAGTTAGTTCGACCTGCTAAAACCATAATTGTTTTCTTCAGAACTGGTTGATTAGTTGTCAGCCATATTGCATGTTTATTGCTTGTATTGTGACTTCTCTATTTTCTAAGTCAAACTGAGTTTATTCTGTTTCATCTACTTTCTATGATTGCTTTCATTTCTGCTCCTTTCAAGTCTTTCTCTATTTGCAAAAAACGAGTTTTCAATTTTGCACGTAAATATTTTCTTAATTCATAGTCTTGAAGACATATATTCCTCTCGTGATTAATTCTAGGCATCTTAAGTCATCACTTTCTTTAATAACATATTGCTAACAATCATAATAAAAACAACACCTACCTCTTTTCTAATAATAATGATTATTTTCTGTCATGAGAAGATTTTTTTCATTTTAATATTCTGAGTTTCCCGACGTGTTTATACTGCGGAACAAAAACTTAAATATTATGTTTGTCTCCGCTTACACTAGAACTGAATAAATGTTTGTTTTTCATTTATTCTGTTGTGTTATCTTCTTCATTTTGCATTGTGTTTGTGTTTCACTATTATTATTTTTCTTTTTTCCTGTGTCATGTTTACTATTACATATTGCCATGTTATTGTCATGTGTCCTATATAATTATTTATTCCTATGTATATTGCAAGAAGGATCTCTGACGAAAAAAAAAAAAAATCTTTGTTGATTTTTTTCAAAACACTTGACTTGAAAAAATCTGCTTAAGATTTCAAAGATAAGAAAATATTTCCAATATTTGATTATATCGTTCTCATTTTCACTAAGGTCAGTACAGTCGAAAATGAATCTTATCAATATTTGTAGTATTGAAGTTTACTCATACTTGTCCAACCTTCAGTTTCTCTCATTGTTTACACCTTTGTCTCTTTCAAGATTTCATTCTGACCTGGAGCTTAGCTCCCTAATATTCAAATACTACTGAATATTTCCCCATGTTATGCAGGGTTGTCAAAAAAATATTTTTTATTCATGACAAATAATGTTTTCATTGAAACAACAGAATTTGAAGTTAATATTTAGTTTTTAATAAGTATTGTTAACATATATATGGTTTTAATGCTATTACACATAAATAATAATAATAATAATAAAAAAACACAATACCGTGACTGGAACAATACACAAATAACCGGCACACAGGAGAGACTGTTCTTATTACTATTGATGTGCGCCCTTCACTCTGGCTCCGCTATGTAGGTGACATCTTTGGTCTCTTCCAACCATTTCTTGATGTTCTTAATAATCTTGCCCCTTCCATTAAGTTTAAAGATGAATGGGAATCTAATTCCTTGCTTCCTTTCCTTGATGTTTATGTCCACCGCTCAGACACAGGTTTTGCCTTTTCCGTGTACCGCAAGCCTATGCACAGTGACATGTATATTCACTACTTTTCTTATCATGCTTCCTCTGTCAAGAAAAGTGTTATCTTCCTCTTTCTCCGTGCTCTCCGCATTTGTGATCCTCAGTTCCTTGAATCAGAAATTTCCACTCTTCATAATTCATTTTCCCGTCTTGGCTACCCTTCCCATTTCATAGACTCTCCCTTCTCACGTGCTAAATTGACTTTCTTCTCTCCCAAACTCTCTACTCCTTGGAATTCTCCTGACCTCTGCTTTACCTACATTTCCGGTCTTTCTAATCTCAACAACTCTCTCTGTTCCTTAGACATCAAACTTACTTTTCGCCAGACTAACACTAATCACACTAATTTAGTTCATACCTCTCCTCCCTCTATAGATGCTGGTAAATTAGACACATATGCAACACTTGGGTATCTTTATTGAGGAAACGTTTCGCAACACAGTGGCTTCATCAGTCCATACAAAAGAGAAACGTGAAAAACAGGAGGAGTTTGAGGTGGTCAGTCCCTCAACCTTGAGTCGATGTTGTCAGTCCATCAATCTTGAATAGAATACAGCATATCTGCGAAGAGGTAGCTTATATACTAAAGGCAGGAGAGGTGCAGCAGTCGTAGAGGTGTCACATTTGACCAATGTGGAAGTAGGTCGTGTCCAAGGGTTAGGCAAGCGAAGAATTCCCTGTATTAAGATACCAAGATGTTGCTGTGTCAGACAGGATGTAGATGAATGGTTCAGAGAACCGACGAGTTGGTAAATTAGACACATATGCAACACTTGGGTATCTTTATTGAGGAAACGTTTCGCCACACAGTGGCTTCATCAGTCCATACAAAGAAGAAACGTGAAGAACAGGAGGAGTTTGAGGTGGTCAGTCCCTCAACCTTGAGTCGACGTTGTTCGCCACTGTGTGGCGAAACGTTTCCTCAATAAAGATACCCAAGTGTTGCATATGTGTCTAATTTACCAACTCGTCGGTTCTCTGAACCATTCATCTACACTCTATAGATGCTCCTGATGTCTACTCTATTTCTTGCTCCTCCTGTCCTCTTCAGTACTTTGGAGAAACTGGCCGATCTCTTTCTGACAGACTTAGGGAGCACAAAAGTAGTGTTAAGCTTGCCGACACCAACAATGTTCTTTTCTGTCATGTCAGAGATCACAGTCATCCTATTGACTGGTCTTCTGCTAAAACTGTCTACCCTACATCTTACTTTCACAGTCGCCGTCTGGTTGAATCCTCCCTTATACACAACTTTCCTTGTATGAATCTTAGTCGTGGCTTTGTCTCTGTAGATGCCTTCCTTTCCCATTACATTGTTAAATGCTCCAAACTTAAGAACACCCATGACTTAACCTGATTCATTTTTCTCCTTCTCCCTCTTCCCCTTTCCTTTTTCTTGTTTCTTCTTTGTGTTTTCTTTTTTCCTGCCCTGGGTATTTATCTTTTATTATTTCCCCCTCCTCTGTGTACTTGCTCATACTCTCTGTGGGCCCCTAGCTTCCTTGCCGTGCTCCTCTTTCTTAGTATATATGACTGACTCCACTACTACTACTTCCTCCACCACTTCCTCTCTTGTTACCGTCCCTGTCTGCTGACCTATATACACTCCCTCCTCCTCTCCTTTTTGTTAGTGTGACTTTGTAAATCGTCGTTGGCTCCTCTCTTCTATGTGCTGGTTATTTGTGAGTTGTTCCAATCACAGTATGGACTGATGGACTGACTACATCGACTAAAGGCTGAGGGACTGATTACCTCAAACTCCTCCTGTTCTTCACGATTTTCCTTTGTATGGACTGATGAAGCCACTGTGTGGCGAAACGTTTCCTCAATAAAGATACCCAAGTGTTGCATATGTGCTTAATTAATCTTCGCCTGTCCCGTCTTTCCGGTTCACCTCACTGGGGTCTTACCAACAGAAGAGCCTGCTATTCATGTTCTCAAATCTGTCCCACGATCGCCTTAGCTGCTGGGTTAAGCCCTGGCTCTATTTCTACGATTAAAAGTACTCCTCTCCAAGCTCTATTCTTCGTCTGTTCCGTCTTCCCCGCTCATCCCATTGGGATCTTAACTGCACTTTTGCCACAAGGCCACGAGGCACCGTAACATTCAGGATGATTTATCAACCATATCTACGCTGTGGCACCAGGGCCTCTTTGCAAGACTGCAAGCACTGGGAATTGAAGGCTCTACGCTATGTCTCCTCAGTGATTACCTTCATGGTAGATCTCTAAGGGTAGTTCTCAATGGAACAGAATCAGCAAGACATCCTATTGGGGCAAGTGTTCCACATGGAAATGTGCTTGGACCATTGTTTTGGAATGTCTACTTCAATAACCTTCATCTCATCCCAGAATCCCATGCATATGCAGACGACTGTACTCTGATATTTACTTATCCAAGAGAAGAAATGCCAACTGTTCAAAGCTAGATCAATCACCAGTTAAGAGCTATATCAGCTTGGGGAAACCGATAGCAGGTAACATTTGCACCTGAGAAAACACAAATAATGATGATCTCTAGGCACCATGATGGTAATGCCGGTGTAGTAGTAAGTATGAATGAGATTGTGTTGGTACCTGGGGAAGAATTTGATATCCTTGGGGTGAAATTTAACTCCAAACTGACCATGAAGAACCACGTTGTAAATCTTGCAAACAAGGCAGCCAGGAACCTTACAGCACTTCGACGTATCTCGCATCTGCTTGACAGTAGGGTTGTAAAGTTCTGCATGGGCACAAGTTCGCTCACACTTTGAGTATGCTCCACTTTCTTGATTTGCCTGTCCTCCGTCTCATCTGCGACTGCTTGACAGAGTAGAGAACAGAGCAAGACGTCTCATCTCTTCCTTGGACCCATCCTGGATAGATCTGTCATTTCAGCAGAATCTTCAATACAAGAGGGATGTGGGTGGCTTTACTGTTATGTACAAGGCTAACATTGTCAAAGTACCACACTTGGCTCCTCTTCGAGGACAGCGAGAAGCAAGCTTCTATACCACAAGACGGGCAGAAATCTGCAACACTTCTCCAGAACATCATTTCATCTGAGATCATTTATCCCCAGGATGACTCGAGTCTGGAACACGTTCGTACAGCATGATGAAGTCATCGAGATAAAGTAAGTTGATCAAATGAAAATGCTGGCCCACAGATGGCTCCACCTTCATCCTGCCCTACTTGTATGTTTCATAACAATAAAAAAGCTTTCAAATGAGCTGATGTATTTAACAACTTTTAGCTTGTCAATAAAGTTAGGAATCCTTAACTTGTAAATAGCTTGTCAATAAAGCTAGGGATAATTAACCTAACCTTGTCAAACCCTGTGTAAAAAAGAAAGAGAGAGAGAGAGAGAGAGAGAGAGAGAGAGAGAAGAGAGAGAGAGAGAGAGAGAGAGAGAGAGAGAGAGAGAGAGAGAGAGAGAGAGAGAGAGAGAGACAGAGAGAGAGACAGAGACAGAGAAAGAAAGAGAGAGAGAGAAAGAAAGAAAGAGAGAAAAAAAAGAGAGAGAGAGAAACATATTAGCCTGTGTTCTTCTTGAAGATTATGAATATAAACATCATAAAGGATCCACAAGAATTAACAGACAGGCTGAAAACTGTGTCTACTGTTCTTTCACGATTACAAAGTGACGAATGCAAAATAAGGAAATTTGTGAAAATTTTGAAAAATCCAACGCAAAAACTCGAAAAGTTACCTAATCCTGAAAAGTGATCACAATCGGTAAAGAAAGAATATCATGCAACTAATGCTTATCATTTTTTTGGGCAAATATATTGGATTGCCTTTACCAAGGTCACTTTGAAAAATTTCTAGAAGTTCATGTGAGTAAAGTCACGTCTATAACACAAGAGGAATAGCCATCAGCTTATATAAGACCTATTTATTTCATTCATCAATTATCAAGGTTAATGACAATGCATTAGAACATTTCTGCTGACTGCATTACATAGCGGGTTCATTTGCCAGATCAGCATGAATATTTTCTTAATTTGCACTGGAACATTAAAAACAGCGACGTAGTTGAGAAGGCCGGGAAATTTGTGTTTCTGTATAAGGCTTTTAACACAGATTCAAATTTAGAAGAGGCAGGTAACTAGCTGACTAGAGAATTTTCTCCGCCAGTTAAGAAGAAAGTTTGAGTAATGATTTGGCAAAATAAACAGTCTATTTTATACATTATTGTATTGTACTTTTTAAAGTAAGGCCCAATTAAAATTTCATCATATTGTTGCAACTGTCAGGTACCAGTACACTTTATAACTTTCATTGAGGAACTCAGTAAATAGAACGAAAATTCACTTACTTTATTCCAATTAATTAAATTTTATATAAACGACATGTGATTTGTTCATTAGTAAATTTGATTAGGCATTCTAAAATAAATTTTATTGTGAATTGCATAGACACATAAATAACTAATAAATAGCCTAAAGAGATGAAGGGAATATGTAAATTTGAAATACAGCTCATAAATTTTTCGCCTTGGTGTATGACTTCAAGAAGCAGCTTTACAAAATTAACCATATAATGAAGTCAGTTGTATATCCATGTACTTGGTCATAGATGCAAATTTAAATTAAAAATTTAATAGTGTTAGTGACCTTTTAGTTTCAGTGGTTAGCGTAATCTGTTATGAATCATTAAACCATCGTGTAATAATAAACCGAAAACTTTTTCAAACAAAGAAGAGTCATAGATTAAACCAATTTTTTTAAACCATTGAGAAAACTATTTCATTAAACCGTTGGTTTAAGTAGGGGAAACAATGTTCTCGTTCACTAGTTCTTTTTCTTAACCTCCATTGTCAATGAATGAAGAAAAAAATCCACCTTGAGTCAGTTTGTATTCTACTTTGATTCATTTAGAAATATTTTAAACACCCTCTACATATTTTTAAAATAATGTATTTTATTATGCAAAAGTTACTGCGTGGTTTGTTTTCATGTTTGCTTCTCTCTTTTGCGAACAGATGGCGGGTCAGACATCCTGCCAAGGTTCGTGTCACCCATAGAGAATGTGACGGTGTCTCTGGGTCGTGACGCCAGACTCACCTGCGTCGTAGAAAACCTTCATAACTACCAGGTACGTCCCCTCCATAATTTATATATCCTGGGATGTGATATCAAATTTACCTGTGTTGCTTAAGACCCTCAAAACTACCCGGTGATTTTCCTTCATAATTTATATTCCCTGGGATGTAACCACAGACTTACTTGTGTATTGGAAAGCTTTCACAATTACAAGGTGAGTCTCCTCCATACTTTGTAAGCTCTGGGTCGTGACGACAGATACATCTACCTAGTGGAGAAGTTTCACAACTACCAGGATAGTATCCTCCATAATTTGTATACCCTGGGTTCTGAGGCTAGATACACCTGCGTAATGGAGAATCTCCTGCATACTTTGTATACCCTGGGTTCTGAGGCCAGATACACCTGCGTAATGGAGAATCTCCTGCATACTTTGTATACCCTGGGTTCTGAGGCCAGATACACCTGCGTAATGGAGAATCTCCTCCATACTTTGTATACCCTGGGTAGTGACGTCAGACTCACCTGTGTCCTGGAAAACTATCAAAGGTACTACGTGAGTCTCCTCTAAAATTTGTATCTCCTCAGCACAAGAATCCTCACAGACAGGTAATCAATGGGATTAATGAAAGCAATGCATTTATGATTGATGTATAAGGAGCATAATGAAACTGTAACCAACTGTGGGGACAGAACTTTCTTTTGGTCACATATTTCAAGAACATATTGTAAACATTGTAAACACTAGCAAAATGGTAAAAGAATGACAGTTAGTGTAGTGATGTACTATTGAATCCAACAGTTAGTGTTTGACTGTTAATTTTGTAATGTTGGTAATTTTAAATATTATAATCTGATTTTTTTTGGGAGAGGATATATTTTTGTTCACGTTTTCCTCATTATTTTGCAGCATGTAGTAAAATAAAATAAAGTAAAAAAAATGGATATCTTTTGTTTGCTGTGAGATCAGAGTAAGTTATAACTTAGTGCATAACCCCAGCCGCTGGACGTCACTGTAAGCGAAAGGAATAGAGCAGAGAAGTGCAGTGCGCCATTAATTTCTAATGTAATTATGTAGTAACAGTGAAGATTTTAAGCGAGTTAGAAGAATCATTCAGAGGTTATCATATGGATGCTAATTTCCCATCTTCAATAAAAATGGCAAAATATGGATTACATATCCCAAAACTAAGTCAAATTTTCCTCTACAAAACAACAGGAAATCTGAAAAGGCATTCTCAGGTTATCTCCGAGAGACTAATACTCTAAAATTCACCAACTCACTAATTAAAGCTGCTCAGAATTTGCTTCATCAAGTTATCAGCGTTGAAGGTGAAGCCGGTCGATGACGCGCTCAGGAATAATTGCAAGAAAACAAGAATTTCCATTTTCCAAGTTTCTTCCACCAAAAACGGCAAATTGGGACCTACGAAACCCAAAATCAGTTCAAACTTTTCTCTAAAGTAAGATTGACCAACATTAACAGTGGCTAATTTGGCAACGGTCTGACCTCACACGCTGAGTGTCCGTAGTTCAATCCCCGGCTAGGGTGAAAATGTTTCCTTATACCTGCTGTCACTGTTCACCTAGCAGTAAGCAGGTACCTGGGTGTTAGTCAACTTGTGTGGGTGGCATCCTGGTGGACAAGATTAAGGACCCCAGTGGAAATAAGACAGTGTCGATGACCCACTGACTTGCTTGGGTTATGCTGGGTTGCTAACTGTCCGGGTTAAAAATCTGAATAAATCGTATGTAATACGGTAAGATTTATTTAGGCTTTGGGTATATAACATGCATTTTTTTACAACAGTGTTGAGTACACACATAAATGTGTGTTTAAAGCTGACCAGAAGAGTCATTCTCCAGGTATTGCACAGAATTCATTACAATTTGCTCCCAGCCTATACCCAAAAAAGTTTCATTCATTTAATTAGATGAATCAGTGAATACAGAAATATTTTAATGAATGTAAAGCGCTAAATCGTAGGGGTATATATAGGGGTATATATAGAACATGGGAACATAGAAAAAGAGTAAAGTCTAACACACACAATGACCAGTCTACAACAATTGACCCAAAAATAATCAGTCATCCACTGGAAAAAACACAGGAGACAAAAAACATTAGCTAACTCAGCCCCCAGCCCCAGGACTGACCCAGACCCAGCCCCCAGCCATAGTGAACATCCAGATTTGGTTAAGGACGCCACCACAGCCATAGCCTCTAGTACAGATATAGTAGGGGAGTCCTCTTCCAGGGAAAACGTTGGCCCCATGTCATCAAAGGAGGAAAGCGCTTATAACGAGGAAAACCAAGGAGTGGAAAGAGAGGAAGAAAACGCAGATAATTCGGCAGATCTTTGGGAAGACACAAAACCAGTAAATATAGGCAGTCAAAACATATGCAGATTCTATGCAAAAAGTATGTGCCTATATGGCAGAGCTTGCTGGAATAAACACACCAGAAAATGTGCCAACATGTTAAGGAAAGGAAAGTGTCGTTTTAACAAAGAGTGCAGATACTTCCATCCAGTGATGTGTCAAGCTTCAACACAGTCCAGAGAATGTTATGACCTGAGCTGCCCACACCACCATATAAAGGGAACAGTACGCTATAGAAAAAGCAGGGAAAGGGAAAATGAAAATGACCAGCAATCTTTTTTAGATATAAGGAGAAACAACCAGATCAAAGAAAGAGACCAAAGCTGGAAATGGTACAGAGGGGACAGATGGGCAGCACAGCGGGACACGCCAAGACCGGCACCAGCTCATTAAGGCCGTATGAACAAACAAAGTCAGTACTGGAGAAACCAGGGGTATGGGCACCAGGGGCCATACCAGGTAGGACATCACCAGTGGTACTAACGAAACACAAAGAAAGACCAAACATCCCAAATGGTAACTCCTGCTTCATATTTGCAAATATTCAGGGTCTGAAATCAAATAAAAATGACAAAGTTAGTTATGTTAGTGGTATCCTATCAGAAGCAAATGTCATGTTTGGAGCATTTACAGAAACTCATACAAGGGATGTTTTGGACGGAGAGAGTCAGATAGAAAACTATAACATGAATAGATGTGATAGAATTAATAGGTCACAGGGAGGAGTAGGACTCTATGTAAAAGATACTCTATGTTGCACAGAAGTGCTGAACGCTACGAATGATATAGTAGAAATCCTCGGCATTAAAGTGGAAAATAGGAATCTTGTAATTATCCTAGTATACAAACCACCATCAGCAACTGCGGAGGAATTCACAGAGCAGTTAAGGAAGATAGATAGCTACCTGGATAGGCTAGAGAATCCACCCAAGCATTTTAATCCTTGGAGATTTTAATCGCCCTCATGTAAAATGGAAGATGAGGCAACATAATGTTATACCAGAAATATATCCTGGGAGTACCCTGGCTCAACAGGCACATACCAGGGAACTAATGAGGCTTTGTGAAAAGTACTCATTAAACCAACAGATAATTGATCCCACTTGAAATGAAAATACCCTGGATTTGATATTCACAAACAACGAGGAATTAATCAGAGACATAACAGTTACAAAACAATATACTCTGACCATAACATCATAGACTCCCCCAACCACCATATAAAGGGAACAGTACCTATAGAAAAAGCAGGGAAAGGGAAAATGAAAAAACCAGCAATTTTTTTTAGATAAAGGAAAAAACCGGACAAAAAAAGAGAAAAAAGGGAAATGGTACAGGGGGGGACAGATGGGCAGCCGCGGACACCCCAAAACCCACCAGCTCATAGGGCCGTATGAACAAACAAAGTCAGTACTGGAGAAACCGGGGGTATGGGGGGCCAACCGGTAGGACACCCCGTGGTACTAACAAAAAAAAAGAAAGCCCAAAACACCCCAAAAGGGTAACTCCTGCTTATTTTTTGAAATATTCAGGGTCTGAAATCAAATAAAAATAAAAAGTTAGTTATGTTAGTGGCCTATCAAAAAATCATGTTTGGAGCATTTACAGAAACCATACAAGGGGATTTTTTGGGACGGAGAGATTCAGATAAAAACTATAACATGATAGATGTGATAGAATTAATAGGGCCCGGGGGGAGTAGGGCTCTTTTAAAAGATACTCTTTTTGCCCGAAGGTGGGT
>WNWK01051063.1:0-12612 GCA_009830355.1 Cherax destructor
TTACACAGATGACAGCAAGGAAATGAGTGAGTTACTAAAGTCCCAGTATGACTCAGTTTTTAGTGAGCCGCTAACCAGACTAAAAGTTGAAGACCTAAATGAATTTTTATGAGAGTGCCACAGAACCTGGTAGACGCAAGCCTATCTGACATTACCCTGACGCCACATGACTTTGAAAAGGCGATAAATGACATGCCCATGCACTCCGCTCTAGGCCCCGACTCATGGAACTCAGTGTTCATCAAGAACTGCAAGAAGCCCTTATCACGTGCTTTAACATCCTATGGAGAGGGAGCATGGACACTGGGTCGTCCCGCAGTTACTAAAAACAACAGACATAGCCCCGCCCACAAAGGCGGCAGTAAAGCAATGGCAAAGAAATACAGACCAATAGCTAACGTCCCATATCATAAAAATCTTTGAAAGGGTTCTAAGAAGCAAGATCGCCACTCATCTAGATAACCATCAATTACACAACCCAGGGCAGCATGGGTTTAGAGCAGGTCGCTCCTGTCTGTTCCAACTACTGGACCACTATGACAAGGTCCTGGATGCTCTAGAGGACAAACAAAATGCAGATGTTATATACACAGACTTTGCAAAAGTCTTTGATAAGTGTGACCATGGTGTGATAGCACACAAAATGCGTGATAAAGGAATAACAGGAAAAGTTGGTAGATGGATCTATAATTTCCTAACAAGTAGAACACAGAGAGTAGTAGTCAACAGAGTAAAGTCTGAGGCAGCTAATGTGAAAAGCTCTGTTCCACAAGGCACAGTACTCGCTCCCATCCTGTTCCTCATCCTCATATCGGACATAGACATGGACATAAGCCACAGTGCCGTGTCTTCCTTTGCAGATGACACCGATCTGTATGACAGTGTCCACCGTGAAGACACTGCAAGACTCCAAGCAGACATAAACCAAATCTTTAAATGGGCTGCAGAAAACAATATGAAGTTCAATGATGAGAAATTTCAATTACTCAGATACGGAAAACGTGAGGAAATTAAAATCTCATCGGAGTACAAAACTAATTCCAACCACACAACAGAGTGAAAAACTAATGTCAAAGACCTGGGAGTGATCATGTCAGAGGATCTCACTTTCAAGGACCATAATACCGTAGCAATCGCATCTGCTAGAAAAATGACAGGATGGATAATGAGAACCTTCAAAACCAGGGATGCAAAGCCCATGTTGACACTTTACAAATCGCTTGTTCTATCTAGGCTGGAATATTGCTGCACACTAACTGCACCTTTCAAGGCAGGTGAAATTGCTGACCTTGAAAATGTGCAGAGAACCTTCACGGCACGCATAACTGCGATAAACCACCTCAATTACTGGGAACGCTTGAAGTTTCTAAACCTGTACTCCCTAGAACGCAGGTGGGAGAGATACATTGTTATATACATGTGGAAAATTCTCGAGGGATTAGTACCAAACTTGCACACGAAAATCACTCCCTACAAAACCAAAAGACTCGGCAGGCGATGTAACATCCCCCCAATGAAAAGCAGGGGTGCCACTAGCACGTTGAGGGACAACACAATAAGTGTCAGGGGCCCAAGATTGTTCAACTTCCTCCCAGCATACATAAGGGGGATTACCAACAAACCCCTGGCTGTCTTCAAGCAGGCACTGGACAGGCACCTAAAGTCGGTACCTGACCAGCCAGGCTGTGGTTCGTACGTTGGACTGCGTGCGGCCAGTAGTAACAGCCTGGTTGATC
The DNA here is from genome assembly GCA_009830355.1 of Cherax destructor. Classification (NCBI taxonomy): domain Eukaryota; kingdom Metazoa; phylum Arthropoda; class Malacostraca; order Decapoda; family Parastacidae; genus Cherax; species Cherax destructor. The sequence goes on from WNWK01051063.1 coordinate 1,737, forward strand.
AGGCTCTGGTCCAACATGAGGCCTGGTCACAGACTCGGGCCACGGGGGCATTGACCCCTGGAATTCTCTCTAGGTAAACTCCAGGTACCCCGAGTTTCGGCCATACATAATTCGTTCCAGAAGGCTGTTCGAGTGCTGTTACCCAACGAATTTGTTCCCATAAGGAATAATGTAAATTAGATTAGTCGTTTCAGACCCCAAAAATACACTTACAAAATCACTTACAATAATACACTTACATAATTGCTTGGGTTGGGAGCTGTACGAAACTCGGGGTACCACTGTACATAAGTGTTAAACATGAATTACTAAGTGGGATTTCTTATGCAGTTATCGTATTTTCCGGCATGTGAAGCCCAATTTTTTCCCACAAAATGTCTTGGAAAATCATTGTGTGTCTTATATGCTCAAGGTGAGGGTCAAGGGTAGGCTGTGGGTTACACTTGAGCAGTTGTTTACTAACATTACAACTGCTTGGCAACATTGCCGGCAAGAGCCGACACCTGTATGCTTTATATGCTACAAAATATGGTAACTACAAACACGTGTACAAAAAGAAATGTAGATAATGAACAAATTGTGCAATTTTATAATTACATTTAGTAATTTTCTAGGTAGTAGGTTGGTAGACAGCAACTGTCCAGGGAGGTACTACCGTCCTGCCAAGTGAGTGTAAAACGAAAGCCTGTAATTGTTTTACATGATGGTAGGATTGCTGGTGTCTTTTTTCTGTCTCATAAACATGCAAGATTTCAGGTACATCTTGCTACTTCTACTTACACTTAGATCACACTATACATTCATGTACAAGCATATATATACTCACCCCTCTGGGTTTTCTTCTAATTTTTTACTAGTTCTTGTTCTTATTTCCTCTTATCTCCATGGGGAAGTGGAATAGAATTCTTCCTCCGTAAGCTATGCGTGTCATAAGAGGCGACTAAAATGCTGGGAGCAAGGGGCTAGTAACCCCTTCTCCTGTATATATTACTAAATGTAAAAGGAGAAACTTTCGTTTTTCCTTTTGGGCCACCCTGCCTCGGTTGGAAACGGCCGACGTGTTGAAAAAGAAGATTTAGTAATTTACACAGGTAGTAGGTTGGTAGACAGCAACCACCCAGGGAGGTACTACCATCCTGTGGTAGTAGGTTGGTAGACAGCAACCATCCAGGGAGGAACTACTGTCCTGTTGTAGTAGGTTGGTAGACAGCAACTGCCCAGGGAGGTACTACCATCTTGTGGTAGTAGGTTGGTAGACAGCAACCAGCCAGGGAGGTACTACTGTTCTGTGGTAGTAGGTTGGTAGACAGCAACCACCCAGGGAGGTACTACTATCCTGTGGTAGTAGGTTGGTAGGAGGTACTACTGTCCTGTGGTAGTAGGTTGGTAGACAGCAACCACCCAGGGAGGAACTACTGTCCTGTGGTAGTAGGTTGGTAGACAGCAACCACCCAGGGAGGTACTACCATCCTGTGGTAGAAGGTTGGTAGACAGCAACCGCCCAGGGAGGTACTACCATCCTGTGGTAGTAGGTTGGTAGACAGCACCCTCCCAGGGAGGTACTACTGTCCTGTGGTAGTAGGTTGGTAGACAGCAACCACCCAGGGAGGAACTACTGTCCTGTGGTAGTAGGTTGGTAGACAGCAACCACCCAGGGAGGTACTACCATCCTGTGGTAGAAGGTTGGTAGACAGCAACCACCTAGGGAGGTACTACCATCCTGTGGTAGTAGGTTGGTAGACAGCAACTGCCCAGGGAGGTACTACCATCCTGTGGTAGTAGGTTGGTAGACAGTAACCACCCAGGGAGGTACTACCATCCTGCAAAGTGAGTGTAAAACGGAAGCCTGTAATTGTTTTACTTGATGGTAGGATTGCTGGTGTCTCTTTTCTGTCTCATAAACATGGAATATTTCAGGCACGTCTTGCTACTTCTACTTACACTTAGGTCACACTACACATGCATGTACAAGCATATAGTATATACACACCCCTTGGGGTTTTCTTCTGTTTTCTATCTAGTTCTTGTTTATTTCCTCTTATCTCCATGGGGAAGTGGAATAGAATTCTCCCTCCATAATCCATGCGTGTCGTAAGAGGTGGCTAAAATGCTGGGAGCAAGGGGCTAGTAACCCCTTCTCCTGTATATATTACTAAAAAAAAGGAGAAACTTTAATTTTTCCTTTTGGGCCACCTCGCCTCGGTGGGATACGGCCGGTGAGTTGGAAGAAAGAAAGATTTAGTAATTTTTACAATAGATGGTGTTACTAGCACCTTGCTGCCAGGATTTTAGTCGCCTTTCACAACATGCATGTCTTACGGAGGAAGGATTCTAACCCACTTCCCCATGGAGAATTTTATAAGTATGATTTATTATTTTGAACTGATTCGATGAAGGGGAGGCTCTTGATTCAAAGAATCGGAGCTTCCCTTCCCTTTGGATCAAACTTGATTGTCATATTTTTCCCCAAACACTATGAGACCCATACGAGTTTAGCACTTCCCCTCTGAATGCAATAATAGATACACGTTTACTTATACATGAATTTATAGAAAGGTTGCGTCTTTCACTGAGCAGCTGAGCATAAGGTCAGCACTGACCTGACCTGACCTGATGCTGATACACAAGCCAGATAAGCCTGCTGACCTGACCTGATGCTGATACACAAGCCAGATCAGCCTGTTGACCTGACCTGATGCAGACAAGCCAGATCAGCCTGCTGACCTGACCTGATGCTGATACACAAGCCAGATCAGCCTGCTGACCTGACTTGATGCAGACAAGCCAGATCAGCCTGCTGACCTGACCTGATGCTGATACACAAGCCAGATCAGCCTGCTGACCTGACCTGATGCAGACACACAAGCCAGATCAGCCTGCTGACCTGACCTGATGCAGACAAGCCAGATCAGCCTGCTGACCTGACCTGATGCTGATACACAAGCCAGATCAGCCTGCTGACCTGACCTGATGCAGACAAGCCAGATCAGCCTGCTGACCTGACCTGATGCAGATACTCAAGCCAGATCAGCCTGCTGACCTGACTTGTGTATCTGCTGAAGAGGACCCCAGAAGGGGGTTGAAATATACAGATCAATTAATCTCCTGAGTTTCTCCCTCCCTGTGGATTATTATTGAGCATTAACAGGTGTTCATTATACTTCAGGTATTCATTTAGTCTTAACTTCACAACCTAATAACTACTGTTACTTAGTCTTAACTTCACAACCTAATAACTACTGTTACTTAGTCTTAACTTCACAACCTAACTACCACTGTTATTTTGCTATCATTTATTCTAACTTAAGGGTGACCTAAAGCTTGCCTATTTTTGGTAAAAATTGTGAAAATTTACGCTTGACATCTTGCTTTAATTTCTTTCAGAATTTGAAGCAAATGGCATGTTTGCTCTGGGCTAAAGAAGGTGGGCTTTTCCAGGACAACCCTGACATGGGTAAGTAACTAGAAAAATGGTAAACAGTACTGACAAATTCCAATTGAATGTTTATTTCCACATGAGACAGCAACCACCCAGGGAGGTACTACCGTCCTGTGGTAGTAGGTTGGTAGACAGTAACCACCAGGGAGGTACTACCGTCCTGTGGTCGTGGTTGGTAGACAGTAACCACCAGGGAGGTACTACCGTCCTGTGGTCGTAGGTTGGTAGACAGCAACCACCAGGGAGGTACTACCGTCCTGTGGTCGTAGGTTGGTAGACAGCAACCACCCAGGGAGGTACTACCGTCCTGTGGTCGTAGGTTGGTAGACAACAACCACCCAGGAAGGTACTACCGTCCTGTGGTCGTAGGTTGGTAGACAGCAACCACCCAGGAAGGTACTACCATCCTGTGGTAGTAGGTTGGTAGACAGTAACCACCAGGGAGGTACTACCGTCCTGTGGTCGTAGGTTGGTAGACAGCAACCACCCAGGGAGGTACTACCATCCTGTGGTCGTAGGTTGGTAGACAGCAACCACCCAGGGAGTACTACTGTCCTGTGGTCGTAGGTTGGTAGACAGCAACCACCCAGGAAGTTACTACCATCCTGTGGTAGTAGGTTGGTAGACAGTAACCACCAGGGAGGTACTACCGTCCTGTGGTCGTAGGTTGGTAGACAGCAACCACCCAGGGAGGTACTACCATCCTGTGGTCGTAGGTTGGTAGACAGCAACCACCCAGGGAGGTACTACTACTATCCAGTGGTCGTAGGTTGGTAGACAGCAACCACCTAGGGAGGTACTACCATCCTGTGGTAGTAGGTTGGTAGACAGCAACCACCCAGGGAGGTACTACCATCCTGTGGTCGTAGGTTGGTAGACAGCAACCACCCAGGGAGGTACTACCATCCTGTGGTAGTAGGTTGGTAGACAGCAACCACTCAGGGAGGTACTACCATCCTGTGGTAGTAGGTTGGCAGACAGCAACCACCCAGGGAGGTACTACCATCCTGTGGTAGTAGGTTGGTAGACAGCAACCACCCAGGGAGGTACTACCATCCTGTGGTCGTAGGTTGGTAGACAGCAACCACCCAGGGAGGTACTACCATTCTGTGGTAGTAGGTTGGTAGACAGCAACCACCCAGGGAGGTACTACCATCCTGTGGTAGTAGGTTGGTAGACAGCAACCACCCAGGGAGGTACTACCATCATGTGGTAGTAGGTTGGTAGACAGCAACCACCCAGGGAGGTACTACCATCCTGTGGTAGTAGGTTGGTAGACAGCAACCACCCAGGGAGGTACTACCATCCTGTGGTAGGAGGTTGGTAGACAGCAACCACCCAGGGAGGTACTACCATCCTGTGGTCGTAGGTTGGTAGACAGCAACCACCCAGGGAGGTACTACCATTCTGTGGTAGTAGGTTGGTAGACAGCAACTACCCAGGGAGGTACTACCATCTTACTAAGTGAGTGGAAAACAGAAATCTGTAATTGTTTTACATGATGGTAGGATTGCTGGTGTCTTTTTTCTGTCTCATAAACATGCAAGATTTCAGGTACGTCTTGCTACTTCTACTTACACTTAGGTCACACTACACATGCATGTACAAGCATATATATATATACACACCCCTCTGGGTTTCTTCTATTTTATTTCTAGTTCTTGTTCTTGTTTATTTCCTCTTCTCTCCATGGGGAAGTGGAACAGAATTCTTCCTCCATAAGCCATGCGTGTCGTAAGAGGCGACTAACATGCCATGAGCAAGGGGCTAGTAACCCCTTCTCCTGTATACATTAGTAAATTTAAAAGGAGAAGCTTTTATTTTTTCTTTTGGGCCACCCCGCCTCGGTGGGATACGCCTGGTGCTTTAAAAGAAATATAGTAATTAAATCAGGGTACTCTGAGTTTCGTAGCTCCCAACTCTGAACAATTATGTAAGTGTATTTTAATGCTTTTGTAAGTGTATTTTGGGGGTCTGAAACGGATTAATCTAATTTACATTTTCCTTAGGAGAAAATTCGTTTGGTAAGGCACTTAACAGCCTTCTGGAATGAAAATTCGTAAACTCCGGGTACCACTTATATCATTGTATGTACATGATTATAAGGTATTTGATTTTTAGAATGTTGGAAATTTATACTAGTTGAAATATTTCCTAAGTGCTTTTGTAAAAGTTGTAATTTTTAAAAAAGGAGGGTCTAAAACGGATTAATCTAATTTACATTATTCCTTATGGGAACAAATTCATTCGGTAACGGCACTTTAACAGCCTTCTGGAACGAATAATGTACGAAACTCCGGGTACCACTCTATATCATTGTACTGTACATGATTTTAAGATTATTTTATTTTTTAGAAATGTTGGAAATTTTTATACTAGTTGAAATATTTCACATACACGGTAGACTTCTCTATGACTCACAAAATTGTAATACCATAATTGCAAATAAATCAAGGAATGGGTGGGTCATGAACCTATTGTGAGTTCTAAGTCTGGACTTTGAATTTTAGGACTCATTTGCAATGGGTTTAAACCTCACCCGTTCCATGGTTTGATAAGTATATTTCTTCAGTTAAATACAAAAGACACTAAATATTTCTTCAGAGCTGAGGGACTAACTACCAATCCTGAGGTCTATATATTTAGTCCCCTCTGTATTTGACTGAAGAAGCTACTTTTTACCTGGAGGGTATTCCGGAGGTCATTACTCCCGCAGCCCAGTCCTTGACCATACCTAGTGGTGGATCAGGGCCTGATCAACCAGGCTGTTACTGCTGGCCACACATAATCCAATGTACGAAGCACATCCCGGCTGGTCAGAAAAATATTTAGTAAAGATATCCAACTGTTGCACATGTCTAACTCATGGGTGATGCCGGATTAGTGATGGATTAGTGGATGCTGGATTAGTGATTGTCAACCTGTACTGTATAGAAAGCCCCTTGTTATGCAGAGCATTTCCCACAAATTAGGTTATTTTTGTCCCAGGATGCGACCCACACCTGTCCCCTAACACCCAGGTACCCATTGTACTGATAAGTGAACAGGGACAACAGGTGTCTTATGGAAACATAACCTAATGTTTCCAGTTGTACTGGGGAATCGATCCTTGGACCTCAGTGTGTGAGCTGAGCGCCCTAGCGTTCACACTATGGGACACCAAGGATTGGTGTAAACTTGAACCTTGACCTGCTACCCACGGCCAGGTAACACCAGTCTTGCCAGTTACCCAGTTGTACAGTCATGCGTTGCTTAGCGACGGGATATGTTCTGAGAAATGCGGTGGTTTGCTTGGTGTGTTTTTTTCATCATTGATTTGCATGTAAGCAGATACGGTGGTACCTCGACTTACGAGCAGCTCCCAACTCCAACAATTATGTAAGTGTATTTTTGTAGGTGCTTTTGTAAGTGTATTTTTGGGGGTCTGAAATGGATTAATCTAATTTTCATTATTTCTTATGGGAAAAAATTCCTTCGGTATCGCCACTTGAATAGCCGTCTGGACGAATTAAGCTCGTAACTCGGGTACCACTGTACTGCATCATGAACGTTCTTCTCTACAGTCAGTCCTCAACTTACAGACATGTTGTGAATTTTCTGTGTTGTATATAATATTTTATATCATTATTGTGTATAATATCATTTACTGTATTAAGACCTGTTGGCTAAAGCTCTCTCTACAAATGGTGAGGGGCGGATTCAGTTCCCCGGGGAGGTAGGAATATTGGGAGTGTTTCTTTACACCGGTTGTCTATGTTCACCCCTTAGTAAAATGGGTACCTGAGTGTTAGTGGACTGGTGAGGTCGCATCCTGGAACAAAACTGACCTAATTTGTGGGAAATGCTCAGCATAACAAGGGGCTTTCTATATAGTAGTATGTCATTGATGTCAACTATGGTCTGTATACCTTGTACATGTACTTGTAGAAATAGAGAGAAATCTTTCATTGTTGGGGTCTGTAAATTTTTCACTTCTGTTATAAATCTTATAGGACGACCTTGATATGCGGTCCATCGTTGACTGAAACACTATGCGGTGCATGAGTATTAGCATCAGTAATAAGGTAATAAAAGTGGTGTTATATAAATTACATAATGTATTTTCTGGTGATTACTTGAGTCCTGGAGGTGAGAAGTACAGTGTCGGCACTCTGAAGAAGGGGTGTTAATGTTCCAGTTTTATAACTGTAGTGTAGGCAAGCCTCTGGCAAGACAGTGGAGTGAACGATGATGAAAGTGTTTCTTCTTTTTGGGGCCACCCTGCATTAGTACCTATAATGAATCCCCCGCAGTGGTCGTATTACTTGAATCATGTGTAATTACAGTGGATCCCCGAGTATCGTAAGGCTCATATATCGTAAAAATCGTGTTTCGTAAGCTTTTTACGATTTTGTGTATCGTAAACGGCCTCGTGTTTCGTAACGTATTAGACCTGTCCGCCTGCTCCGTGCCTGCCCAGGACGCCCGCCAGTGAAGCATTGTTTACCATTGAGAGAACATTACCCAGCGTGCTCTTTCAAACATTCACAATACATTTGGTTTTTTTTGGTGGTTTATGATTGTCAGGGAAAATAAGTCACCAGGGCCCCAAAAAAAAGTTTCCCAGGGGCCCCCCAAAGAAAGTGGGAACACCATCGAAGGGAAAAAAAGATTATAAAAAAAATGGGGGGCGCGTCTGGGGTTGCCGGATGTCAAGAAAAACCCCCTCTACTTCGTCATCCTAAAAAGAAAAGATAAAATAATGTTGAAAAAGGGGATATTTAACAAAAAATAGAAAAACATGGATGATTTTGGGTTTTGATGGTGTGGATCAATAAAAAAAAAGAAGCGGGGAAAATATTTCCCGGGAAAGGAAAAGGAAGGAAGTTGAGCGATCTTGTCAAAACAATCCTAAAGGGGGAGGAGTGATTTTAAACCAGCAAAAGGGTGGTTTGAGGTTTAAAAAAAGTGGGATAAATGTTGTGGGCAGGGAGGCAGCCAGCCAGAAAAACTTTGCTAAAAAGGAAGGAATTCCGGGGTTGGGGAAAGAAAAAATTTAACCCCAACAAGTTTTAATTTGAGAAACAGGCCGTTTTAAGAAAATCCCCCAAAGGGCCACATTCTAGGGGGAAAGGCCCCCAACACAAGCCCAGGAAGGAATTTATTTTTTTAATGCCCGGGTGATTTTAAAGTGGTTTTTTTTTGATCAGAAAAACCCGCCCTTCAAAAAAACGGTTGACAAGAATAAATTGGGCATTAAAAAACACCAAGGCATGGTCACACGGAGATTTTCAAATGGTTGACGGGAGGTTTTGGCCTTGTAAAAATACCCCGGAAAAAAATTTTCCCTAAAATGCCCTGTACTGGGCAATGTCCTGCTCATCCTCACCGGAGTTGTTGTGACAACATTTTCATCAGAGTTGTTTTGCCTCCCCCCCTCCTCCACCCAGGACCAGCAGGTTCAGATAACAAAGATTCAGATTTAAAAAAGGCCCGAACGGATTATCGTTAACATCCCCGATTAAAAGGATAAAACAAGGGCCCCAAAACCCCTTTTTAAGTTTATTTTTTTTAAAAGCTTTTTTAAGTATTTTTTAAAAAAGGTGCCCATTTTAATTATTCCTTTTGGGGATAAATTTTTTAAGGACTTGAACAGCATTTAACAAAATATCAACCAGGTACCAAAAAAAAAAAAAAAAAAATTTTATATATATATATAATATATATATATATATTTTTTTTTTTTTTTTAAAATTTTTTTTTTTTAAATCGCCGTCCCCACCGAGGGGGTGACCCAAAAAAAAAGAAACCCCAAAAAAAAAATACCAAACAACACTTTTACCACACCCCACATAATCACCTTTTAGAGGGGTTGAGATACGAAGCTGAGAATTGTCCCTCCCGCTGCCATCCGACCCTCCTTTAAAGTGCAGGCATTGTATTTTCCCCCTTTGGGGTCAAGTCCAACAAATTTAATTTAAATGGCTTCCCAATTTTAAAAATGTTACCCGCCACACTCCCAAAGATTGTCATGTCCCAAAACATCGCCCCCATTCACCCTATTTAACATCCTTCACATGCTTTAAGTCCAAACCCGCCCCCCAAACCTTTTTCCCCTTCCCCCTTCCCAAACCTTTCTAGGGCACCCCCACCCCCCTTCCTTCCCCAACAGATTTAACGCCCCCCCAATTTATTCTACTTGATCCATTCTCAAATGACCAAACCACCAACAACCCCTTCCCATTCCCCATTAATTTTTTTGATAATTTTAACCACACATTGCCCTTAGACAGGGCATTCCACTGCTCCAGCCCTTTGCAGCATTTGTAACCCATGCTTTTACACCCCTAAAGAGTTTGGACCCCATACTTTCGTAATTCCCCCTTTTTTTCCCTCCATGGATAACGTTTTTTTTCTCCACAGATACCTCAACCCCCACTACCTTTTCCTTCATCAATTTAGGTTAACCTATCCTTCATAAACCCATCCGCTGACACGTCAACTCCCAAATATTGAAAAATTTACTTTCCATAACCTCTTCCAAGTGATATCCACTTTTTTTTTTTAAATCGCTTGGGGTACCTCATCACCTTTCTCTTATCTATGTTCACTTTAACTTTCTACCTTTTTCACACTTCCAAACTGTCCACAACCTTGCAACTTTTCTTTGAATTCCCCTGCCCTATCATCAAAAAAGAACTGTGTCAACCCCCCTTTTGCATTTAATTCTTCATAATTTAATCCCCCCCTCCCCAACACCCTGATTTACTTTTTTACAACCCATCTATAAATATATTAAAAACCATGGGACATTACACATCCCGTTAAGACCCTTTTCCGGGGAAATAATTCCCCCTCTCCTACACACCCAACCTGAGCCTCCCATCCTCATAAAACTCTTTTTCAGCCTTCAGTAACTTATACCTATTCCATACACTTTCAACATTTGCCACATTGCTCCCTATCCACTCATCAAAGCCTTTTTTTAAACCATAAATGCAAAAAAATTCTCCTTTTTTCTAAAATGTTCACAAAATGTTTACTGTAAAACTTGATCTAAAATCCTCCCATTAAAGCCTCCTTGCTCATCTCAACCTACTTTTGTCTTATCTAATTCTTTCAAAAAACCCCCCCATACACTTTACCTGGGGTACCAAAACTTATTCCCTTATAATTTTTTCACTCATTTTTTCCTCCTTCCCCTTTTTATAAAAGGGAAAATACATTTTCTGCCAATCCCCAGGACCTTCCCCCCTTTTTCTTTTTTAAACAAAATACCAACCACTCCAGCACTATATCCCCCTGCTTTTTAAAATTTTGTCATGATTCCCAACCCGCTTTTTCCCTTCATTCTTTAATTCACGCACCTCCCCCAACCACATCCTGCCTTTTCACTCCAAACGAAAGGACCCCCTGGCCAGTACATGAAATTACCGCCCCCCTTTTCAACACAAAATC
>WNWK01051064.1:0-12612 GCA_009830355.1 Cherax destructor
AAAATCACATCCTTTAAACTCATTCAATGTACTCTATGATGTGGTTTAGAACAGCCCAATGATGCAAGATCAACTAATAGCATACTACACCACGACTCAGACTGCAGTCGTCTTTGGTACAAGGTTTTGGAATGTTTTTTTACTCTAGAAAACTCTTTTTGACACCAGCAGTAATATCAAAATGGGCTTAATGTCTTTAACAGTTAAAACAGATGATGAAATTATCTTCTTCACATTTTGAAAGAACACAGTGACAAAAATTGACACTTTAAAATAACCACTTTCAATTTGAACTATGTATCTGAACTTTGACATGAAGGACAATCTTTGTAGAATATAAGTGACAGTGGTTCTGTTAATGCCATTCTCCTGAAAGGTTATGGGCTGCTATGGTGGCAATTACATTTTTAAGTGTTTGATGTCTCATGTATTTTCTTTACCAGAAAGAATAGCATAGGACTCTGACCATTTTTGAATCAACATTCTTTTGGAAATGCTTTTAAAATTTCAACAGATCTACATTTAAGACATAGTTCAATAATTTTAATTTATATGGGAACTATGTAATGTTTCATAATTTCAAATTTCTAAGCTACACAGCATTAAGGGAAACTAACTAAATATATATATATATATACAGTGGTACCTCGGTTAACGATGGTCCCCAAACTCGCCCTTTTATGTAAGTTTATTTTTTTAAATGCTTTTGTAAATGTATTTTTGGGGGTCTAAAAGGACTAGTCTATTTTACATTATTCCTTATGGGGATAAATTCGTTTGGTAATGGCACTTGAACAGCATTCTGGAACGAAAAAATATCGTTAACCGAGGTACCACTGTGTGTATGTATGTATGTATGTATATGTATATATATATGTATATATATGTATATGTATATATATGTATATGTATATATATGTATATGTATGTATATATATGTATATGTATGTATATGTATATGTATATGTATATATATATGTATATGTATATGTATATGTATATATATATGTATGCAAGACAACCACTATGAAAAAATAGAGGAATTCCAAGCGCTTTCGTGACTACTCACATTATCAAGGAACTATAAAAGGAAACATGACAAGAGGACTTATATATGGGGCAGAATACACCTCACAGTCACATCACACTAACAAAGACTACACCTCACAGTAGCGTAACATCGCACGACTCTGTGAAGAGTCGTGCATATATATGTATATATATATATATATATATATATATATATATATATATATATATATATATATATATATTTAATATACTAAGAATGCCATATAAAAATAGTCCATATTAATACAAATATGTACGTATTAGTCATTAACTGTAATACTCATCAGCAGAAAATTCACCACCCTGCACATTACTTTTTCCTCTGAGATTTAACAGTATTTTTACCCCTCCAACCTTCTGTTTTTTCTTTCTTCTTTCCTGCCCTTTACCTCACCTGATTGTCCAGTATGGTCAGTTTACATCTCATCTGATTTGCTACATTCGTTTTGTAAATATTCACTGCCTGTCCTACACTCTCCACAAGCCTCAGGATATGTTGAAATTTTTGCAACAATAAAATATATTGAACATTAGAGAAATTATGCCTAACCTACTCTTTATGAAAATTTATACATAGATACTGCTGTTATTCTTTTCCCCTTCCAGGTGAGACTTCACACCTGAATGCATTAAAATGGACCACATTATTAATGATCAGGCATCATCCTCATTTTTTTGTTGCCTGTTTCCATCACTGGTAAACCCACTGATATTTATTTCTTCACTTAGACTGTTAATAAGGAAGCAAATCCACTTGTGGAATTGCTTGCAATGCAAGATACGTTCCAGAAAAACGAGCTATACATGAAAATGCAATAAGTCGATCATCATTTTTTTCAGTTTTATTTAGCTGTATTGATTGCTTTCCCATTTTTCAATGTGTCACAGTTTGGGTTAATCATCACATAAGCTCTTATCTTCTGCTCATTGTCTGGAATTGAATGAATTGTTTATTCACTCACCCCACAGGCCTTGGCTGTATCAACAACACATGCACCACATTTAAGCATATCTATTGCCACATTTCTTTCACTAAAGGCACAGTTTAATGCTTAAACTCCTTCCCCTACACTAGATTGCCTCTTTGATGCCATGACTAATATCCAGACATGGCATGGGATGTTAAAAAGGTCAGAAATGGAGCAATAACACAATAATACACTATGCTTCCACATGGTAAGTGGCGATAGGGTGGTGTGAGGCAAGGGGAAGGATGTCAACAAAGTTAGGTCTCCCATGAAACAAGACACCCAAGGCACATAGGGTTGGAAGTGCCCACTTGTGCTACTGAGAAGGCTGGTCATGTCAAAGTGCAAGGTGGGAATGGGTAGAGCAGCTGCAAATTATTATTATTATAATCAAATAGAAGCGCTAAACCAGAGCAGCTGCAAAAGGTAGAAATAGATACAAAAAATTAATAGCGAACACGTGGAAACGTTGTACATGCAGGTGTGAAAAGTGGTAGTGTATTACATCATTATTATTAAACACCATGGGGAAGTGCTAAACCCACAGGGGGCCATATAGCACCTGGGGAAATGGGAGGCATTCAGGTTCGATCCAAGGAAGGGGAGGCAGGCCCAATTCCTTGGATTAAGGGTCCTTCACCAGCATCAAGGAACCTCATTTGAAGAGCTTTTCTACATTGGTATTTGACTGGTCACCCCATTCCAATTTTTCATTCATGTAACTTGCTTGTAGTCAGCAATGCCTTAATTCATAGGAGAATTTCTCTTCCAGTACGAATGATACTGGAGATGGGAGAATATACAAGATAAATAGCCTAAAATTATTACACTTGAAATTACAAAAATATGAGAGGATTACGTAATCAAGATATTTATTATTTATTTTTATTAACACATCGACCGTTTCCCATCAAAGTAGGGTGGCCCGAAAAAGAAAAACTTTCATCATTCACTACATCACTGTCTTGCCAGAGGCATGCCTACACTATAGTTATAAAACTGCAACATTAACATCCCTCCTTCAGAGTGCAAGCACTGTACTTCCTATCTTCAGGAATCAAGTCCGGCCTGCCAGTTTCCTTGAATCCCTTCATAAATGTTACCTTGCTCACACTCCAACAGCACGTCAAGTCCTAAAAACCATTTGTCTCCATTCGCTCCTAACACACACACACACACACACGCTTGATGGAAGCCCAAGCCCCTCGCACACAAAACCTCTTTTACCCCCTCCCTCCAACCTTTCCTAGGCCGACCCCTACCCCGCCTTCCCTCCACTACAGATCTATACACTCTCGAAGTCATTCTATTTCATTCCATCCTCCCTACATGTCCAAACCATCTCAATAACCCCTCCTCAGCTCTCTGGATAATAGTTTTGGTAATCCCACACCTCCTAATCTCCAAACTATGGATTCTCTGCATTATATTCACACCACACATTGCCCTCACACACGACATCTCCACTGCCTCCAGCCTTCTCCTTGTTGCAACATTCACAACTCATGCCTCACACTCATACAAGAGCGTTGGTATAACTATACTCTCATACATTCCCCTCTTTGCTTTCAAGGATAAAGTTCTTTATCTCCACAAACTCCTCAGTGAACCACTCACCTTTTTACCCTCATCAGTTCTATGATTTACCTCAACTTTCATAGACCCATCTGCTGACAAGTCCACTCCAAAATATCTAAATACAGTGGTACCCCGAGTTTCGAACAAAATTCGTTCCAGAAGGCTGTTCAAGTACCGTTACCGAACAAATTAGTTCCCATAAGGAATAATGTAAATTAGATTAGTCTGTTTCAGACCCCCAAAAATACACTTACAAAAGCACTTACAATAATACACTTACATAACTGTTCGAGTTGGGAGCAGTACGAAACTCGGGGTACCACTGTACATTCACCTCCTCCATACTCTCTCCCTCCAGTCTGATATCCAATCTTCCGTTACCTAATTTTTTTGTTATCCTCATCACCTTACACTTTCCTATACAGTGGACCCCCGGATTTCGTACTGCTCCTAACTCGAACAATTATGTAAGTGTATTTTTGTAAGTGCTTTTGTAAGTGTATTTTTTGGGGTCTGAAACAGACTAATCTAATTTACATTCGTCCTTATGGGAACAAATTCGTTCGGTAACGGCACTCGAACAGCCTTCTGGAAAGAATTACTGACAAAATCCGGGGGTCCACTGTATTCACTTTTAATTTCCTTCTTTTACATACCCTATTAAACTCATCAACCAACCTCTGAAACTTCTCTTCAGAATCTCCCAAAAGCACAGTGTCATCAGCAAAGAGCAACTGTGACAACTCCCATTTTGTGTTAGATTCTTTATCTTTTAACCCCTCACCTCTTTCCAACACCCAAGCATTCACTTCTCTTACAACTCCATCTATAAATATGTTGAATAACCATGGTGACATCACACACCCCTGTCTAAGGCCTACTTTTACTGAGAAGTAATGCCCCTCTCGCCTACATACTCTAACCTGAGCCTCACTATCCTCGTAAAGACTTCACTGCTTTCATTAACCTACCTCCTATTCCATACATTTGCAACATGTGCCTTTTTTTTTTATATGCCACATTGCCCCCCTATCCACCCTATCATACGCCTTTTCCAAATCCATAAATGCCACAAAAACCTCTTTACCCTTATCTAAATACTGCTCACCTATATGTTTCACTGCAAACACTTGGTCTACACACCCCCTACCCTTCCTAAAGCCTCCTTGTTCATCTGCTATCCTGTTCTCTGTCTTACTCTTAATTCTTTCAATAATAACTCTACCATACACTTTACCAGGTATACTCAACAGGCTTATTTCCCTATAATTTTTACACTCTCTTTTGTCCCCTTTGCCTTTATACAAAGGAACTATGCATGCTTTCTGCCAGTCCCTAAGTACCTTACCCTCTTCCATACATTTATTAAATAAAAATACTAACCACTCCAAAACTATATCCCCACCTGCTTATAACATTTCTATCTTTATCCCATCAATCCCAGCTGCTTTACCCCCTTTCATTCTACCCACTGCCCCATGCACTTCCCCCACACTCACAACTGGTTCTTCCGCTCTCCTATAAGATGTTATTCCCTATCTTCATCAACATTTAACAATTCCTCAAAATATTCCCTCCATCTTCCCGATACCTCTAACTCTTCGTTTAATGACTCTCCTCTCCTATTATTAACTAACATATCCATTCTTTCCCTAGGCTTTCTCAACTTATTAATCTCACTCCAAACCTTTTTCTTATTTTCAACAAAATTTGTTGATAACATCTCACCCACTCTCTCATTTGCTCTTTTTACATTGCTTCATCACTCTCTTAACCTCTCTTTTCCTCTCCATATACTCCTCCCTCCTTACATCACTACTACTTTGTAAAAACCTCATATGCTAACTTTTTCTCTCTTACTACTCTCTTTACATCATCAGTCCATGAATCACTCTTCTTCCCTCCCACACCCACTTTCCTGTAACCACAAACTTCTGCTGAACACTAACATTATATTCTTAAACTTACCCCATACATCTTCTACCCCATTGCCTATACTCACAATAGCCCATCTGCCCTCTAACAGTTGTTTATATCTTACCCTAACTGCCTCCTTCTTTACTTTATAAACCTTCACTTCTCTCTTACTTGCACTTCCATTTCCTTGTATCCCATCTACCTTTTACTCTCACTGTAGCTACAACTAAAAAGTGATCTGATATATCTGTGGCCCCTCTATAAACATGTATATCCTGAAGTCTACCCAACAGTTTTATCTACCAATACGTAGTCCAACAAACTACTGTCATTACACCCTGTATCATATCTTGTATACTTATTTATATTAATTTTCTTAAAATATGTTACCTATAACCAAACCCCTTTCTATACTAAGTTCAATCAAATGCTCCCCATTATCATTTACACCTGGCACCCCAAACTTACATACCACACCTTCTCTAAATGCTTCTCCTACTTTGGCATTTAGGTCCCCTACCACAATTACTCTCTCACTTGGCTCAAACGCTCCTACACACTCGCTTAACATCTCCCAAAACCTCTCTCTCTCTCTCTGTCCTCTACACTCCTCTCTTCTTGAGGTGCATACACAATTATTATAACCCACTTTTCACATCTGACCCTTATTTTAATCCACATGATCCTTGAATTTATACATTTAGTATATTCCCTCTTCTCTCTCCATAACTGATCCTTCAACATTATTGCTACCTCTTCCTTAGCTCTAACTCTCTCAGATACTCCTGACTTAATCCCATTTATTTCTCCCTACTGAAACTCCCTACCCCCTTCAGCTTTGTTTCGCTTAGGGTTAGGACATCCAACTTCTTTTCATTCATAACCTTTGCAATCACTTCTTTCTTATCATCTGCACTACATCCACGCACATTCAAACATCCCAATTTTATAAAGTTCTTCTTTTCCTTCTTTTTAGTAATTTATACAGGAGAAGGGGTTACTAGCCCATTGCTCCCAGCATTTAGTCGCCTCCTACGACACGCATAGCTTACGGAGGAAGAAATTCTGCTCCACTTCCCCATGGACATAAGCAGAAATAAACAAGAACAAGAACTAGGAAGAAAATAGAAGAAAACCCAGAGGGGTTAGTATATACATGCTTGTACATTCATGTGTAGTGTGACCTAAATGTAAGTAGACGTAGCAAGACATGCCTGCAACCTTGCATGTTTATGAGACAGAAAAAGACACCAGCAATCCCCTCACCATGCAAAACAACTTCAGGCTTCTGTTTCACACTCATTTGGTAGGACAGTAGTACCTCCCTGGGTGATTGCTGTCTACCAACCTACTACCTACACCAACCTAATTTATTGATTTAAGAAAATGATGAGCATATGATAGCATGATTTCCATGACAGAAATGACCATGAGAAGTACAGTGATGCATCATGTGGGGGCACCAGGAAGATGATGGCCAGCCTATCCTGCCATGCTGATGAAGTGTCATGGGAGTTGTTTTCTTAACAGTTCTTGGTGAAGAAGATACACATGGAAAACATACAACATCCTCTGGACTTTCCCTTCCTTGACCATTAACATATTCTCCAATACATGACCCACTTCGCGTCAGCTTTGGGGTGAATGACCATGGGTGACCAACACGTATATCCTCTTGCCTAATTTTATCCGAACTGGTATGGTGTTTAGGTAAACTATTGCTACGTACAAGACCACACGCTCTCTGATAATGACACCTACTAACCGGTTTTGTGAAGTATGGACAGTGAGAGCAATGTGTGGGGTTGATACAAGGAGCTCTGTATCTAACTAATGTGTCATGTGCATTTTGATCAACAGGAATTATGTCTCTCTCTGGAATGTGTAGCTTCCCAACATTAAGTATTGCTGATGCTGTTGATATGGAATGTATAGTGCTTGGCTGCAATGACTCATGGATTTCAGGGCTTCCTGCATCAGATACTGAAACCTTAGGGATTACAGAATTTATAGGTGTCCTGTCTGAAACCTCAGTGTTGTTCTGAGTAGAGGTGTGCATTATCTTTTCTGAATCTATGACATTATGTTTAGGAGATTCAGATAAAGAAGCAGAGATAAATTTTGGCCATTTGGATTCTCTTGTCTCGGGAAGAGGTGGTGGCGGTGGTGTGGGTGTAGCAGGTGGTGATGGTAGTGGCCATGAAGACTGTGCCTGTGATAGCACAAGTGGAGACAAAACTAGGGAAGAATTTGAAGATGGCAAAGTTATTGAAGGGTGAAATGGAGTCAGAGACATAACTGGACAATGGAGTGGTAATGTATGTGACAAAGAAAGGGGTGAAGAAAGAATAGGTTTATGAGGATATTGTTGGGAGATATGGGAGGACAGTAACGGTGAGGATAAAAATGGGGGTGGCGGAGGAGTTGGTACAGAAGACTCCATCCATGCAACATCTGCACCAAGATCAGGTCTGTAAAAGAAAAACATATTTTTAATATTTTTTTTTATAATTAACATTACTGTTACAATTTGTAATCACTTTCTACACAAAAAATTATTTTTGGTTTTGTTTGTTTAATTCACGTTAAGGGGTAAACCGATTTGGGTTATTCAGTGCAAGTACGTGGAGGCTTGATCCTCTGTCTACTGGGTGTGAGACAGACACGCTTCCTATTTTCAACAGTTATCAGTCAATTATAGCTCTCTGGTGAATGAACATTAGAATATGTATATGCTCCATTGTATTGACATCTTACTACTTTATATGGGCACACATAATACTCTAATTTGTGTCAGATTCATGTTGAAATCTAAGAATGTGCCACCAAAGATAACTTGCTTCCAGATGCCTATGATACAGTATAAGTTATAATGATAGCTTCATGCCATGTGACAGTAGTAAGCACAAGGGGAAATACAGACAGTATACCCAAAAGTCAGAAACCTGTAATTGTTTTACATGATGGTAGGATTACTGGTGTCTTTTTTTTTGTCTCAAACATGCAGGATAACAGGTATATCTTGCTACTTCTACTTACACTTAGGTCACACTACACACATGCATATATATCCTTACCCATCTGGGTTTTCTTCTATTTTCTTAATAGTTCTTGTTCTTTATTTCCTCATATCTCCATGGGAAAGTCGAACAGAATTCTTCCTCTGTAAGCTATGCATGTCGTAAGAGGCGACTAAAATGCCAGTAGCAAGTGGCTAGTTTACCCGCAGAGAGTTCCGGGGGTCAATGTCCCCATGGCCTGGTCTGTGACCCCTTCTCCTGTATACATTACTAAATTTAAAGAGAGAAACTTTAGTTTTTCTTTTTAGGTCACCCCCACTTTGGTGGGATATGGCCGGTTTAAAAAAATCATCCAAAAGTGAGGAAAGTTTTAAAAATAGAAAATTAGATACAGTAGGACCCCACTTATACAGCAGGTTAGGTTCCAGGCTACTGCCGAAAAGCAGATATCGCCGGAAAGTAGAACGCCATTTTTTCCACTTTATTTTTTTTTATTTTATTTATTAACACATCGGCCAATTCCCACCAAGGCAGGGTGGCCCGAAAAAGAAAAACTTTCATCATCATTTACTCCATCACTGTCTTGCCAGAGGGGTGCTTTACACTTCAGTTATAAAACTGCAACATTAACACCCCTCCTTCAGAGTGCAGACACTGTACTTCCCATCTCCAGGACTCAAGTCCGGCCTGCCGGTTTCCCTGAATCCCTTCATAAATGTTACTTTGCTTACACTCCAACAGCACGTCAAGTATTAAAAACCATTTGTCTCCATTCACTCCTATCAAATACGCTCACACATGCTTGATGGAAGTCCAAGCCCCTCGCACACAAAACCTCCTTTACCCCCCTCTCTCCAACCATTCCTAGGCCGACCCCTTCCCCGCCTTCCCTCCACTACAGATTTATACACTCTCGAAGTCATTCTGTTTTGTTCCATTCTCTCTACATGTCCGAACCACCTCAACAACCCCTCCTCAGCCCTCTGGATAATAGTTTTGGTAATCCTGCACCTCCTCCTAATTTCCAAACTCCGAATTCTCTGCATTATATTCACACCACACATTGACCTCAGACATGACATCTCCACTGCTTCCAGCCTTCTCATTGCATCATTCATCACCCATGCTTCACACCCATATAAGAGTGTTGGTATAACTATACTCTCATACATTCCCCTCTTTACTTCCATGGACAAGGTTCTTTGTCTCCACAGACTCCGAAGTGCACCACTCACCCTTTTCCCTCGTTAATTCTATGATTCACCTCATCCTTCATATACCCATCTGCTGACACATCCACTCCCAAATATCTGAACACATTCACCTCCTCCATACTCTCTCCCTCTAATCTGATATTCAACCCTCACATTCACTTCTCTTACAACCCCATCTATAAATATATTGAACAACCACGGTGACATCACACATCCTTGTCTAAGGCCTACTTTTACTGGGAAATAATCTCCCTCTCTCCTACACACTCTAACCTGAGCCTCACTATCCTCATAAAAACTCTTCACTGCTTTCAGTAACCTACCTCCTATTCCATACACCTGCAACATCTGCCACATTGCCCCCCTATCCACCCTATCATACGCCTTTTCCAAATCCATAAATGCCACAAAAACCTCTTTACCCTTATCTAAATACTGTTCACCTATATGTTTCACTGTAAACACTTGGTCTACACACCCCCTACCTTTCCTAAAGCCCCCTTGTTCATCTGCTATCCTGTTCTCCATCTTACTCTTAATTCTTTCAATAATAACTTTACCATACACTTTACCAGGTATACTCAACAGACTTATTCCCCTATAATTTTTGCACTCTCTTTTGTCCCCTTTGCCTTTATACAAAGGAACTATACATGCTCTCTGCCAATCCTTAGGTACCTTACCCTCTTCCATACATTTATTAAATAATAGCACCAACCACTCCAAAACTATATCACCGCCTGCTTTTAACATTTCTATCTTTATCCCATCAATCCCAGCTGCCTTACCCCCTTTCATTCTACCCACTGCCTCACGAACTTCCCCCACACTCACAACTGGCTCTTCCACACTCCTACAAGATGTTATTCCTCCTTGCCCTATACACGAAATCACAGCCTCCCTGTCTTCATCAACATTTAACAACTCCTAAAAATATTCCCTCCATCTTCCCGATACCTCTAACTCTTCATTTAATAACTCTCCTCTCCTATTTTTAACTGTCAAATCCATTTGTTCCCTAGGCTTCCTCAACTTATTAATCTCACTCCAAAACTTTTTCTTATTTTCAACAAAATTTGTTGATAACATCTCACCCACTCTCTCATTTGCTCTCTTTTTACATTGATTCACCACTCTCTTAACCTCTCTTTTTCTCTCCTTATACTCTTCCCTCCTTGCATCACTTCTACTTTGTAAAAACCTCTCATATGCTAACTTTTTCTCCCTTACTACTCTCTTTACATCCTCATTCCACCAATCACTCTTCTTCCCTCCCACACCCACTTTCCTGTAACCACAAACTTCTGCTGAACACTCTAACAGTACATTCTTAAACCTACCCCATACATCTTCGACCCCATTGCCTACACTCTCACTAGCCCATCTATCCTCCAATAGTTGTTTATATCTTACCCTAACTGTCTCCTCTTTTAGTTTATAAACCTTCACCTCTCTCTTACTTACTGCTTCTATTTTCCTTGTATCCCATCTTCCTTTTACTCCCACTGTAGCTACAACTAAAAAGTGATCTGATACATCTGTGGCCCTTCTATAAACATGTACATCCTGAAGTCTACTCAACAGTCTTTTATCAACCAATACGTAGTCCAACAAACTACTGTCATTACGCCCTACATCATATCTTGTATACATTGGACCCCCGAGTATCGTAAGGCTCATATATCATAAAAATCGTGTTTCGTAAGCTTTTTTCGATTTCGTGTATCGTAAACGGACTCGTGTTTCGTAACGTATTAGACCTGTCTGCCTGCTCTGCGCCTGCGCAGGATGCAGGACGCCCTCCAGTGAAGCGTTGTTTACCATTGAGAGAACATTACCCAGCACGCTCTTTCAAACATTCACAATACATTTGGTGTCTTTTTTGGTGGTTTAGTGATTGTCACTGTGAAATAAGTCACCATGGGTCCAAAGAAGCTTCCTAGTGGCACCCCTGTGGTAAAGAAAGTGAGGAACACCATCGAACTGAAGAAGGAGAAGGTAGAAAAATATGAGCGTGGCGTACGTCTGAGTGATCTTGCCAGGATATACAAGAAAACCCCATCTACTATCAGCTCTATCCTGGCAAAGAGAAATGAGATCAAGGGAAACTAAAGTTAAAAGGGGTTGATATGTTAACAAAAATAGATCGAAAAACAGTGGATGAGGTTGGGGAAGTTGTTGATGGTGTGGATCAATGAAAACAGATAGCGGGGGATAGTATTTCCATGGCGATAATTTGTGAAAAGGCAAGGGAAATTGCACGAGATCTTGTTTTTGACAATGCCTGCAACCAGTGGTGAGGCAAGGGTTTTAAAAACCAGCAAAGGGTGGTTTTAAGGTTTTAAAAAACGAGGGCATACACGAGGGGAGCGGCAGGGCAACGACAGTGGCACCCCAAACCCCTTTTTTTTCCAGCCAGAACCCACCAACGCTTTATGATGGCCTAAACCGCAGAACTGCTGCACTAACGCACCTAGACCCCAGAATGACTCCCAAAAAAACCAACAGTAAGACCACCTACCGGGAAAAATTTTCATCCAAGTGGGGAGTGCCAGCAAACCCAAAAAACAGCCCCGCCGACGAGCACCCACAACAAGTTTGAGCAACTTTTGCTTTAAAATCCTATCTACAACATCCCCCGTAATAATATGAGACCTAATAACAGAAGAAGAGCAATAAGAACAGCAAGAAATCACCAAGATCTCGACTATTTCATTTGCCTACCCAGCAGGACGCCGGTGCATCACCCACCCACCCCCCCCACCACCCCAGGCAACATGTCAACAAACACAATGGCTGACTCCCCCCTCTCCCCCACCCTACTAACCACCACCCATGACGACG
>WNWK01051065.1:0-12612 GCA_009830355.1 Cherax destructor
TGCACTAAAGCTAACTTATGACACTGAGCTTGACTCTATCATCATTACTGATTCTATGTCATCATTAAAGGGCTCTTGACTCATAATGACTCTAACAGCATGCTCTTTGGGAGAAGCCAGGTATAGAAAACCAAAAACCCGGGACAAAGGAATTACTGTACAATTGTATGGATTCCTTCACACATTGGATTACTCCTTCATGATAAAGTTGATATGTTAGCCAAGAAGAGCACCCAAAAGGAGAATGTAGAATATAACTTTGGTATATCTGTGTCTAGCATTAGGAATAATATTAGGAGAGAAATAAATAAGGAAAATGATAGCTATAGGAATGCAGTTAGAAGCCTGAGTAGATCTAAAACCCCACTATGATAACATGAACGTAGATAAGTATGTTTATGGAGCAACTTGCAATGTGTTGGAGTTTGATATCTTTATTATTCACCCCATACCCATCCTGTGGGCAGTAGTCAAAAGATTACAGAGGAAAATAATGGGTCCAGGGACTGGACCCAAAGTTTTGATAGCTGACAGTTACAAGGTAATGAATAACAAGCTACAAAGGTAATGAACTCACAAGTTACAAAGGTAATGAAACATGTAAGTAAATTTACTTACTTACGTTTATACATGTTACAATCATGAACAAATTATAACGCAATGAACACTTCACTAGTCTACACCGGTCACAACTGTAATGAGTTCTTGGTGCAAATTTTATTGTTGGGTCACACACACACACATATACATACACATTTACATATACACACACACATACACACACACACATACACATACACTAACAAAATATACACACATATACAGAGCTAGAAATGAGTATGCACGGGTACGGAGGGAGGCCCAGAAACAGTGTGAAAACGACATAGCATCGAAAGTTAAGCCCGGGACCGAAGCTGTGTACAGTCACATCAGAAGGAAGAAAACAGTTAAAGACCAGGTGATAAGGCTGAGGAGAGAAGATGGGAACTCACAAGTAATGATCAAGAGGTATGTGAGGAGCTCAACTTGAGGTTTAAGGAAGTATTCACAGTGGAGGAAGCAAGGCAGCTGGGTAGACAGGACAGGGTGCATCACCAAGGATGTATCAAAAGCTAGAGGGCATACACAACTGAGGAGGAGGTGAAGCAGTTACTCAGTGACCTTGATACCTGAAAGGCGATGGGTCCCGGGCAATATCTCCCCGTGGGTTCTTCGGGAAGGAGCTGAGGTACTGAGTGTGCCACTTACCATAATATTCAACACATCCCTTGAAAATGGGCAGTTACCTGAGGTATGGAAGAAGGCCAACTTAGTCCCCATCTTTAAAAAAAGGAACAGAAAAGAGGCACAAAACTATAGACCGGTATCACTTACATGTATAGTGTGCAAAGTTTTTGAAAATCATCAGGAAAAGAATGGGGAGCCCCCGTGAACAGGATAATAAACACCAGACAGCACAGTTTCCCGGGAAGGAAAATCTTGTGTAACAAACTTCCTAGAGTTCTAGATAAAGTAACAGAGGTAAGGCAAGAGAGAAAGGGTGGGTTGATTGCATTTTCCTGGACTGAGGGGCCTTCAAACCAGTTCCTAAAATGAATTAGTAAAAAGGGAAGAACAAGCACGTATAACAGGAAGGGCACTGGAATGGATCGGGGAATACCCGGGAAATAAGGGGTCATGGTGGTGATGAGGACCCGTGGGCGCCTGTGACGGGGGACCGCGGGGGTCAGTCCTAGGACCAGTGTTATTCTTGGATATAAATGCTGACAGATGGGAGGGACCCCAGGGGGCCCTTTTGAATGGGAAATTTGAGGGGAATTACATCGGGGGGAGGACCAAGCAGGACTTCAAACAGACCTGGACAAGCTTAATCTGGTCTAGCAAATGGCTTGAACCCAAACCCCCCAAATGCAAAGTCATGAAGATCGGAGAAGGGCAAGAAGACCGCTGAAGAGTACAGGCTGGCGGACAAAGGCTACAAACCCTCAAAAAGGAGAAAGACCTTGGGGTGGTATAACGCCGCAAGCCCCGGGACACATCAACCAGATAACTTGGGCAGCATAGGGGTGACTGGCAAACCTAAGATTAGCCCGTCCCTTAACAAGGACTTTTTTAAGACACTGTACCCCGTGAAGCAGGCCCATACGAATATGCACCCAGTCGGGAACCCAACCTTCAAGCATGTAAAGAAACAGAGAAAGTGAAAAGGTTTTTACAAGGTTAGTTCCACAACTCGGGGGTCTGTCCTATGAAGAAAGGTTGGGGGAAAAGGACAAAACACTAGAAAGAAGGGTCAGGGGAACAGAAAAGCTAAAAAAACGGGGGAACACAAGGTAAAAAGTACGGGATGTTCAGAAGGAAAAGAAAAATGGAATTCCCCTATTTTTCATTCCCTTTTCATACTTTTTTGTTTCCCACGCATTTGGAAAATTTTCAACCTCGTTCCAATAGGGGACCTGGGGGATTTGGGGGTTGGGGTGGGAAGAGGGCCCCATAGGGGTTGCCTTTTAGGTGGGGTAGGGGTTTGGTGGGGGTGGTTCTGGTGGGTAAGATGGGGGTTTTTTGGGGCGGGGGGGGACAGGGGGAATGATGTGTGTTTTGGTTTTAAAAATGTGGGGTTGGTGTATGTGACCCAACAATTAATTTGCAAATAATCTTTCAGTTGTGACCGGGGTAGACTAATAAATTTGCTCATTACTTTTTAATTTGTTCATGTTTAAACCATGTATAAACGTAAGAAAATTTACTTAAATGAGTCTTACCTTTTTAACTTGTAATTCATTACCTTTTGTATTTTGGTCATTATCAAAATTTTGGGGGCCCAGTCTCGGGACCCATTATATCATCTGTAATTTGTAAATACGGTTGTAACTTGTTTTGGGATTGTGACCAGATTTTTACCGGGAGTTCATTCCCTTTTGTAACTTGCTCGCTATCAAACGGGGACCAGTCCCTGGACCCATTATTTCCCTTTTGAAATCTTTTGACTACCGTCCACAGGATGGGTATGGGGTGCATAAAAAAAGATATTTTTTTTTTTTACATTTTTTTTGGGTTTTAAAAACAGGATTAAAAAACATCTCCAAAATTAGTGACCGCAATCACTAATGCAAATAATTAAAAAATTCAATAAAAAACATAAATAATCAATCCCCAGTAAAAAAAATTTAAGAACAAAAAAGCCCCTATCCCCCCAACCACTATGTGCATACAATTATATGCACCAATTACTTTTAACCCGGTTTACCCAACAAAAAATTTTGACCCTAATACATCAGGATGAATGAAACAAAAAAAAAATACAAAAAACGTAAATCCCACTGTAGACGGCCCCGGGAACCCCATACTTTCCCTCCCAAATAATAAGAACCCAAAGGGGATTACCACTCCACATCCACTGGTACAGAAATGTCGTACCCAAAAAATTTAACAAAAATTACTATAGTTTTCCCTCACACAGGAAAATATATATTATACAATATATATTATCTCACGCATACAAATGACATGCACTCCACGTATACCCACTCCACCCCAGAACTTGATCCCCGAAACCACCTGACCTTTTCATTGTTAACACAGTTCCACTTCACATGATAATTAAAAAAACCTTCCCCCCTTTTACAACGAAGAAAAATATACAAAAAAAGGTGAACCCATTTGACCGTAAAAATGTTCCCGCCTTAACATCACCAAGTCTTGAATCTGCCAGAAGCCCACAGATCCATAAACCGGGTTTCAGTACCTCAGACCATACACAAACTTAATTAAAAAACACCCACATCAACCCCTAAAATAATAACACCCAGCACGGGAACAGGCCCAAACCTTACTTTCCCCAATTAAAAACCCCCTTAAACCCACACCCCAAATCCACCCCCCCACTCGATCACAACATACACACCCAAACCCATCGGGTTCCCCGTCACCCAGTAAAAAAGGTCATCCGTCCCCCCAAAAAACCCCCCCCAAACCGTACCAAATTTCAGTAAATAAAAAAGCAACATTTTTTGGGCCATACCAAAGCCAAAACCTACTTTCCCCAAGCAAGTCACAGAGCCAACCCCCCTTAAACCCCAAAACCCCCCTTTAAAAACCTCCCCCCCGGAAAATTTCCCTATAACCCGAACAAAAAATCCTTATCCCAATCCCTCCCCACCTGCCTGTTTTTACATTTTCGGTACATTACCGCAGCCAATGCCCTAATTCTTTCCCTTATTCCCACCTCTCCCCAGTCTCCATGACCCACACAAAAAAATAAACCAAAAAAACCATTAGGCCTCTCCTAACCCTGCCATCCCTCCCCCCAAGCCCAGGTACAGTGCCCTCAACAACTGTATCCCCCCCCCAAGTTTGCATACCACCCTCCCATCCCTCCCGACCCCCCAAGGCTTCACAGTATATCACACCCGACGGTTTCAAAAACCACACCTCTCACACCTGCCCCCTGTACCAACCCCATACTGAAAATCCCCCCTGGTGCTCCGCCCCATGTAAAAATCTGTCATCTTTCCCGATCTCTTGCACGTAACCTAAGTCCCCCAAAAACCCTTCCATACCCGGGGCCCAATCATATAGGGAAAAAACCCCGCACCTCTCCCATTAGCCTCCGCACCAAACCCATCATCCCATTCCCTTCAATTTATGGGGTTTCCCTTTAATTACCAATAAATTCCTCAAAAAACCCTACAGTAATCAAACCCTTTTCCCCCCCACCATTCACTCCCCCCTGCCTAAATCCCCCCCACCCCACCCTCTTTCCTTTCCCCCAACCCCCCTCTCCTCACCAAGCCCGTCTCAACCCACACCAGTCTCCGCCCCAAACCAAATTCCCAAACCACCCCCCCTCCCCTTTTCCCTTTTTGTTTTCCCTTTCCCCAAAACCAATTCCCCCCAAAACCCAGATATACTTGAATATTTCTACGCTCCAGCTCTTTCACATCCACCTGCAACAGTGGGTACACGCCAGCAACATACCAAATCCTCTGAGCCAATGTGTTGACAGCAAGTACCCTCTGTCGAAAAGTGAGATCACTCGGCCCCCCATGCGCCCCAACACAACCTACCCCTTTGCACCACTCGCCCTGAATTCACCCTCTCCGCCTGATTCCTATCCTCATGTATACAATTCCACAGATAGTGATGCTATCCCACGAAAAAACCCATCCCCCTGCCCCCAAGCTCCCCCACCCAGGACCCCTCCTCCCCCTTTTTCGACTTCCACCATTCACACTCATCCCAGTGGTTTTGCAAAAGTCCGTAAACCCCCCAACCGTCCCCAAAACCCAAACCCAAATTCCCTAATAGCACCGTGGTGTCATCAACATAACCCACAACCCCTTTATCCCGCCCCCCCCCCGGTACCCCCCCTTTCCCCATAATCTATAGAATGGATCTTGCATGCATGAAAAGAAATTGCGACAGGGGGCCCTGTCGAAACCCTATCCATCTCCACCACACCCCAAAGCCTCCCCATTCACCTGTATTCTAACGCAAGCACCTACATAAAATGCCCGAACCCAATCCACTACCTCCCCCAAAAAAACCCTGTCTCCTCATCACCTCAAACACCCTCACTTTCCCCCTGTCATACCCCCCTTTTCCAAAGCAAAGTTTCCCCTTCCCCCTACCACACTTTAAAAAACCCCAACCCTCTTTATGCCCAGAACCCCTCTCCCCGGACCCCCCCTCCCCCCCAGCAATCACCTTCTCAAGCACCCTTTTCAATCTATTTCCCAATTTTTTTGAAAAAGATCTTATAGTCTGCATTCATGAGCATCAGTGGCCTGAAATTACTCAACTTTTAACCTACCTTTCCCTTTTTCACCAAGACCTTACCCCCCATCCCCACCCCTTTCCCCCAATCCTCCTATCCTTCTTCATCCGATTCATCACTTCCACCAAAAAAACCTCCCCCATCCCATCCCATTTCCCCCAAAAAACTCATTTCCCAAACCCCATCTTTTCCCGGGAGCTTTCCCTTTTACTAACCCCACTCCCTGCCCCCATCCCTCCTTTTCCCTGATTCCCCCCCATACCCTCCCCATCGCCCCCCTCTAACCCCCCCCCACAAACCCCTGTAAAAAATTTCAAGCCTTCAACTCCACATCCACACTACTCAGGGACCTCTGAAACCACTTGTCCCGTACACCCCTATCGCCCTGTTCCTCTAATATTCATTCCCGGCTCATAACCATCTGCACTTTTCTACTTCCCAAAACCCTTGTCCCCTTTTCTCCCCCAGCCCCTACATTGACCTAACATATTTTGGGGGGTTTATCCCCCCCAAAAAATCATCTATACCTGCCTTCCCTCCCACACGCCCCAAACCTCTCATTCTGTATTTCTATCAACCTATTCTTCAACCCCCAAACTCCCCTGTAACTGATATTCCCCCCTTACATAACAACTCTGTAGCAGGCCTTCCCAAATATCGTTGCATTCCATATCGCCATTCCCCCCTCCTCCTTTCCCAATCTCTGATAAAAAATTCGATGCGTGGTTTTTCCCCCCGACACCCACCCCCACCCAAAACTTCCTCCCGCGCCCTCGTTCCCCTAACCTACCCCACCATCCCCAAAAATCAACCCTTTTTTTCCTCACCCCCATAACAACCTAACATTCAACCAAAATCCCCCATCCCCTTCTCCTGGAAAACTACCTCAGCCCAAAACCCCCGTGATCAGAAAAACCCCCATCCAAATAACTAATCCCACCCACCACACAGACCCGGAAACATAAATCCCATCTAACCTAGCCCCCAACCCTCCAAAAGTATGCTCCCGGAAACCCCCACCCCCAAATTCATCCCCAACCCCCCCTTCTTAAAAATCCCCCAGTTCAACCCAAAAACACCCCCCCCCTAGGCTCAACATCCCTCTCCCGGAATTTTGCAGTTAAAATCCCCCCCAAATATGACACCCCAGGTAAACCCCCGAAAAACATATATCATTACATCCCTTAAAAAATTCCCCTTTACCTTCCTTGAAATGTTCTGCCGGGGCCCCCCTAAAAAAATACCCGCACCCACCCCCCTCCCCCCCTACCCTCACTATCCAAACCCCCCCCTCTTCCCAAGCATATAATTTAAAAAAAAGGGGTAGGAAATTTTCCCATCAACCGCCACCCCACCCTTTAATTTGATGAACCCGCATACACCTTTATATCCCTCAACTGCAACTCACTTCCCACGAAAATTTTGTTTTTTGAAAAAGACTACATTCACCCCCATACCTCCTCAAAGTGCATTCTACCCATGCCCTTTTAATTTCCTCCCGCAGACCATTTCGTTTAATGTTGGGGCACTTGAAAACAAGTGAGGGTTTGCCCTTAGGCCCCGGTGGAGGGTCGAGACTCCTTCCCTTTACCTCCCCGTTTTACTCAACTGCCTCCCCCCCCTTGACCTTTTCTCTATCCCTGCAAAAAATCCCAGGTCCTTTCTCCAAACCCCCACCATCGACTTTTACCTGTCCTCTGTGCTGGGGTCAATAAAATTTTACTATCCTCACTGTGCCCGGCCGCTTCCCGATCCAGGCAACCCCTTCCATACTATCATCCCTCGCCCTCTTGCCGATGCACCTCCAACCAAAACATGCTCTCTGACCCCCGAAATGCTGCTCAACACTGTTTTTTTACCAACCCCATCCACCACACTCACTGCCGCATCCCAAAACCCTTTACATGCCTCCACATAAGTACTGGCAAGGTCGTCCAATATCTCCTGTAATACCTCCTCCCAAAGGGGGGAAACCCTTGCCTTGCCTGGGTGCATCTCGCCACCAGCAGCAACCCCCCTGTACGAAAACCTTTTGGGAACGTATGACACACCTCGTCCATCCAATCTCCCCTCCATAATTTTAGTTCCTGCCCCCTTGGGGGTCCACCCGGGTCCTGCACAACCCTTTCGTCCTTTCTTCCATGTCTCGCCCCCCGGATCCACCCGGTCCCGTCCTCCCCATGCAGCCCCGGGCCCATTTTCGTATGCCCCCCACAAACCCGCGGGGCCTTTGCTGTCCCATGTCGTCACGTATGGGTGAAAATCCTAAAAATTTTGGGAGCGGTTTTGGGAAGATGGAATGGCCTGCGTAAAGTCATTTTCAGTAGTATGTCCCCTTTAAAAATGCCCCCCATCGGGCCCCGCTTTCCCTTCCCCGGGGATGGCAGCATGCCTTTCCGTAAACTCCAAATACTTGGCTGATGTCCATTTAGTCCCATTCAAATGGCACATTCAACCCTTATCCAAGTGTAAGTATGTGACACGTTCTTTAGTCTTACTTGTAGGCCAGAATGTACTGTATAGACTCTGTCTTGATGGCGGTCGAAGGGCCTTTGGGACACCTCGGGGTTAAAGTTTTACAAAGACTCTTTAAAAAACCGTTGAGCGCCACGCCATTTCAAATCTGCGGGCTCCAAACCAAAACGTCTTTTTATGTTTGGCAGAACTTAAACCGCAGTAACCGGGCCAAAACCCCAGTCACCATATCTATACAGATTGTGTTAATCCTGCGTCTGCTAGCCATCGCCATGTTTACAGAAAAAAAAGGGCGTGGATCACCGCCAGGTGGGGTAGGAACACACCCGCACCCGTCAAGAGCTGGGTGGCGAAATGAATAAAGATTTAAACCAAAAATGGGGCTTTAGTAACTTTTACCCCATTTCCCCGCTGTCATCTGTGTGGGACCCATCCGTTTTAAATAGGGTTCCAATACTGGGGGTTTTTTCTCGACATTGATTTTGGGATAAGAAAAGAAAAAACTTTTGGTTTCCCTTTTAATTTCATTTTTTGGCTTTTAGTTCTTCCCCCGTTTCTTGATTTTTGAAATTCCTTGAGTTTTATTTTGATAAGCCTATTTCTCTGACCGGTTCCCTACGTCTTTCAGATATTATATTGACCCCTTGTAGCCGCCCGTTTTTCTTTGCCTTTGCCTGTATAGAGTGGCCCTCTCTTTCCTTTTTTACATCTCCCCCCTTTTTTCCCTTTTGGGGTTTCCCTTTAGCAAAACCCTGCCACAGGGGGGTTTTAATTGGGTTTTATTTGGTTTTCTTCCCAGTTTATATCATTTAGGACTTGGTTTTTCTTGGTCCCCCCTTATGTTTTTTTTTATTGAAGTTGAATTTGGGGAAGGCTTTTTGCGACTGATCACATTTTGTCGATCTGGGGCTCCCCATCATGTTGTAAATTATAGTATTTTTTTATAGATGACATTTCGTATGCATTGATTCTCTCAGTACTTCACATCAAAAGATATGCTCGATACGGTCTTCTCAAAACCCCGTCACGGGTTTAGATCAGCAGCGGTTTAGGCTTTCCACACCTATATTGCGAAAAATAATCATTGATAATTATTGATCCTCGAAAGGTTTCAAAATTATATACGGGTTCCCCGATTAGGAAAGGGATGGTGATTTTTTTCCATCCTCAATATATTCAGTTTTTTATAATTTATTGATGCTCCCTCATTTTTTTTTTAAAGTTTATATTATTGCTAAATAATTCTTGATTTTTTAAAATTTTTGATAAAAATATTTATCTACAATTGATTTAAAAATAATAAAAAAAAACGAAACAAATAGCTATAATTATCGTGAAAAAGCGTTAAACCCGTATGGGTTGATGTAAGTAAGTTTATTCAGGTATACACAAATAAAACAGTTATACAAATTATCTACATAGCAATATGTGTAGAAAACCCTGGATACCTTGATTCAGGTGAGTCTAAATTGTATTAGTAAAGAGTTAGTTTAATATCTTTATTATGGCCCAAATCCCCTGGTATGGGGTGGTAGTCAGAAAAGCTTCAAAAGGGTAGGGACTGGGGAAAAAGTTTGATACCTGAACAAGTTACAAGGTAATGAACTATGTTTTACATGTTTATATCGATTACAATCGAATGGTCATTTATGAAAACTTTTAAGTTTTTTTTGGTATCTTTTTATCCCCCATCCCCATCCTGTGGGCGGTAGTAAAAAAGATTCAAGGTAATAATGGGTCCAAAGTTTTGATAGCTGAGCAAGTTACAAAGGTAATGAACTCACAAGTTAAAAAGGTAATGGAAAAATTTTCACAAGTTACAAAGGTAATAAATCATGAAGTAAATTAATTATTTACGTTTATATATGACAATCATGAACAAATTATAAAGAAATGGGCTTCACTACTCTCACCCGGTCACAACTGTAATGAGTTTTTGGTACAAATTTTTTGTTGGGCCCACACACACAAACATACATACACATATACATATACACACATAAATACACAAAATGCATATTCAACAGGCCCAGTTTTCAATCGACATTGCCGGGAAAAAAATGAAATTCCATACTACATACACGGGGGAAATTTGGGTGTCTTCTGGGCCACCATTGCAACAAACAATCTCCCGGGGGAGCCCGCTAATATAATTTAACCGGTCCCCCCCTTGAGGTATGTGAAACTACCCCCCTTTTGGTAATTTGTCATGATTGTCCATCTGAGTTCATTACCTTTGCTTGCTCAGCTATCAAACTTTGAGGTCAGTCCCTGGACCCATTTTACCTCTGTAATTTTTGATACCACCCACAGGAGGGGTAGGGGGGATAAAAAAGATATCAAACTAACTCTCCTGGTCGCACCGGGGGGTCCCTTCGATATCCTCACACTCGCCCCCCTTTACTTTTACCAGTATAAATAAATTTGAAAGATTATAGTAATAAGTATGGTATGTGGAAAATTTTGGGGATTTTCCCGAAAAGGGTTTTTGATACCTTTCTAATGTGAATATTCTTTTTGTGGCTGTTGGTTCGTATTTTTTTTGAAAAGGGTAAAAAACCATGGAAGTGCTGGGAGCCAAAATGGGTCAAATGAAGGACCCAGTGAGTCCCCCTCGTGGGATAAAGGTGAATGGAGGTGAACGATGGGGGGGCTCTGGTTAATGGAGATAAATCCTTTTCACGCCAAATCGCGGTTAATGGTCTCTCTTCCCAAAAAGTGAATTTGTGAATATTCGCCGGGCTAATGTGGGGCATTAAGTCCCAAAAACTATAATAATAGAGGTAATGTGTTAAAAGTGACAACCCCCCGGGGGGGTTTTATGGGGGAAATGTGCGTCGCTTTGTCGCGTTCATCGCACGCAATTATTGATGGATTAACTTCAACGGGGTAAATTAACGGGACTTTAAAACCCACGTGAATAGGGGTAAAGTGTTGCGATAAATCTACTGAAGGGGGATAGTGGGGAATGAATCCTCCCGACCAACCCGTTAAATAACGCCCGGTTTGTGGGCGTAAAGAGTTCAAGGGATCAATCTTTTCTTGACTCATCGGGGGCAACCACCAACATCATCTCTTGCCGGGGAAAAATCTCCCGGGAGGACCCGGATCCGTCGAAGAATAGCAAAAAGAATGCTGTTTCTTCCCCCCCTTAAGTCCCCTTGTTATCTTAGCAACCGTCTGGCCAGTAGGTATGTTGGGATAATGTGGGTTTACGGTGGAATGATAAACTGGATCTTCGGAACAGCAATGGAGGATATAGGGTTAGTGATATTAAGTTGTACTCCCTCCTTCTTCCCAATCAGTCAGACATTAACCCCCGTCCCCAAAATTTCAATACCGAACCATTGGGCTCATTCTTAATAAACTGGCGGATAGTGTGGATTTAGGGGAATATCAAAAGGGGCCCCTAAATTGGGCCAGGATGGGGCAAGTTTTCTCACACGTCTCAAGGGGGGGTAACCCGGGAAATTTTACCAGTCGGTCCCCTTCCCCCACCTTTTGGGCCATGACTGATTTCCTTCAAAGAAATTTGTATCATGGAAATATAATTATGGCGCGTGAACCCCCCTTACGCCCG
Source organism: Cherax destructor (assembly GCA_009830355.1). Lineage (NCBI taxonomy): Eukaryota > Metazoa > Arthropoda > Malacostraca > Decapoda > Parastacidae > Cherax > Cherax destructor. Next base: position 11,832 of record WNWK01051065.1, read on the forward strand.
CCATGGTCCTCTGCCTCATCCTTCACAACAAAAATTCTTTTCTTTTTTTTATTTTTTATTTTATTAAAAAAAAACCACTGATCCCTATCAGACACCCAGCAATTTAACTTCCTGAAATCACCACTGAATACTAGTAAATTTTTTAACAAATTTCCCCTCCCCTTTTGAAACCCCTTCACTTTTGGGAAAAAATTTATTTTTTTAAAATTTGAATTTAAAATTTCCAATATGAACAGATATCCTTAATGTACCGCTGGTTGGGGGGATGTAATAGAGAACCATCATACCAGCGGGGGGGAAGGGGAAGGGCGGGCAGGGAGGAGGAGGGGGAATGGGAGTGGTGGACAGCCACCTACCCCTCAGAGTTCAAGTCATATGGCCGTAAAAAGGAAAATTTCCCCCCGCCTCGTTTAATTTCCTCCTTTCGTAATGTGGAGGGAAAATCAGGGGGAACGGCAATATAAAGTGGGGCAATCGGTCCAGGAGGTCCAGTAATCGGACAATAATTGTGTAAGGTGCCGCCCGGGGCCGGTCATAGGCCCCATTTTAACTGGTGAAATGACCATACGGCAGGATAAAGTCGCCCTGATGTTGGGAGTTCATCTTAGAAAATTAATATATTCGATGAACTTTGGGAAATGGTGAAAACTGGGGCCGGTTGTAAATAATCGGGGGTTTATTTGTCGACCGGGGCTGGGGGTACGCCATCCCCCCCGCCATTTTGGATTTATTGAAATGAAAAACTTATGTGTTATCTACTCGAAATTCAAAGAAGTAAAGG
>WNWK01051066.1:0-12611 GCA_009830355.1 Cherax destructor
CCTGACTGTCCCCAACAACAACAATGTTTTTACCTTCCTTTGTGTCTTTCGTCGTGACGCTCCCAGAAGTCGACTCACATTCATCGGGTAGCACGGAGAATGGGTTCGATGTTTCACAACATTCTCCTGGGTCTTCGTTGTTTCTACCTCCCCCGTCCTCTTGAGCCTTAACTTTGTCCCATGCGTTTTAGCCACTGTCCAGGTTCCTTTCTTGGCTTGAGGATTCTCAACAGGAGGATTACTACGAATCCTCTTGTTTTCCTCAGTCAGTCGCTGTATCTCAAGCTTAGCTACCCTCAGTTCTTCCTTCAGCTGCTGGTAGAGTAGCTCAAGAGAGGACATCTTCAAACCAATACTTTCCTATATCCTTTCTAAATCTAAACTTATCTAACTTGAATCCATTATTGCGGGTTCTCTCTTGGAGAGATATCCTCAAGACCTTATTTATATCCCCTTTGTTAATACCCATTTTCCACTTGTATACCTCGATCATGTCTCCCCTCATTCTACGTCTTACAAGCGAATGTAATTTAAGGGTCTTCAATCTTTCTTCGTAAGGAAGATTTCTAATGCTATGTATTAATTTAGTCATTCTACGCTGAATGTTTTCTAACGAATTTATGTCCATTCTGTAATATGGAGACCAGAACTGAGCTGCGTAATCTAGGTGAGGCCTTACTAATGATGTATAAAGCTGTAATATAACCTCTGGACTTCTGTTGCTAACACTTCTTGATATAAATCCCAGTAATCTATTTGCCTTATTACGTACGCTTAGGGATTGCTGTCTTGGTTTAAGGTTGCTGCTTACCATCTGCCTAGTAGGGTTATTGAAGCTAGGACCTTGGGTAGTTTCAAATTTAGGTTGGATAAATTCATGAGTGAGAGGGGTTGGATTTGAGTGGGACTCGCGCATGAGTGGGTAGAATTGTCAAAGCTTATTTCTTGGGTAGCATTGAAAATTGGGTTGAGCAAATATTCTGTTAGTGGGACGGATTGTGAATGACCTGCCTAGTATGGGCCAACAGGCCTGCTGCAGTGTTCCTCCTTTCTTATGTTCTTATGTTTCTTATCACCCCCAAGTCCTTCTCGCAATCTGTATGGCTAAGTTCTACGTTATTTAACTTATAAGTGATTGGGTTATGGACACTCCCGAGCTTCAGAATCTTGCATTTATCTACATTGAACTGCATCTGCCACTTTTCTGACCACGAATTAAGTTTGTCTAAATCTTCCTGAAGTTCTATGACATCTATGTTTGAATCAATTATCCTACCTATCTTCGTGTCGTCGGCGAATTTGCTCATATCACTAGTAATTCCCTCGTCAAGGTCATTGATATATATTATAAATAACAACGGGCCTAAGACTGATCCCTGTGGAACACCACTTGTTACAAGTCCCCATTCGGATTTAACTCCATTTATGCACACTCTCTGCTTCCTATTGGTGAGCCATGACTCGATCCATGACAGCACTTTTTCCCCAATGCCATGAGCTGCCACTTTCTTTAACAGTCTCTTGTGCAGTACTCTATCAATAGCCTTACTAAAGTCTAAATAAACAATATCGAATTCTTTATCGTGATCAACAGCCTCAAAAGCTTTACTGAAGAAGGTTAATAAATTAGATAGGTAGGAACGGCCCCTCGTGAATCCATGCTGAGTATCATTAATCAAATTATGGTTATCTAGATGGCTTCTAATAATATCAGCTATAATTGACTCTAGTAATTTGCCTACAATTGAAGTAAGGCTTATTGGGCGGTAATTTGACGGTAGTGACTTGTCCCCTGCTTTAAAAATAGGAATTACATTAGCCATCTTCCACATATCAGACACTACACCTGTTTGAAGAGATAAATTAAAAGTGGTAGATAATGGTTCACAGAGTTCCATTTTGCATTCCTTAAGAACCCTTGCAAAAAGCTCATCAGGACCCGGCGATTTATTTTGTTTTAGTCGGTCTAGTTGTTTCATAACCATTTCACTAGTGACTGTGATATTACATAATTATCTTCTTATGTGCCTCTGTATAAATTAATTACTGGGATATTATTAATGTCTTCCTGTGTGAAACCGAGAGAAAATAAATATTAAAAATAGAGCACATATCATTCTCCTTGTCAGTAAGATGCCCAGAGTTATTTTTAAGGGGACCTATCTTATCCATAACTTTTGTTCTATAAACCTGGAAAAAACTTTTTGGGTTAGTTTTTGAATCCCTAGCAACTTTAATTTCATAGTCCCGTTTAGCTTTTCTTATCCCCTTTTTAATGTCCCTCTTAATGTCAATATACTGATTTATAAGATGACCCTCACCTCTTTTATGCGCCTGGAGGGATATCCTCAAGACCTTGTTTATATCCCCTTTATTTATACCATCTTCCACTTATTCACTTCGATTATGTCTCCCCTCATTCTTCGTCTTACAAGTGAATATAATTTAAGGGACTTCAATCTTTCTTCATGCGGAAGATTTCTAAAGATATATATTAATTTAGTCATTCTACGCTGAATGACAGCAATGTTGCCACCCGGCAGGGGGATTGTACCCCGGACACACTGTGTGTGAGGCGAGAGCGTTGTCTACCAAGACACGGAACCGTTTCTGGAAATACAGAACTACTAAACAGACTATAGAATGCTTCATTTTTGGTTTAGAAAGACACATAAGCAAACACTATGACATATTTATTAGAAAACGTTTCGGTCCTGGGACCTTGATCACTTCTAACATACAGAGGTTGAAAGATTTTATATATAGGCGGAGAGTGAGGTGTGAGTGACGCATGTTGGGATGAGGACGGGTAGACGATGAGACCATGTGACTCCTGTGTTGGTGATTCTTTGCCTGCTTGAGTATCATATATGCTAATGTTTTAGAGATTTTGTGGTTTCCAGTGTTACGTTCCATTGTGTCGGTGAGAACGAGTTGTGCCTCATTCCAGTTCATCAAATTCCCCGTGGAATCTCTGTGGAGGACACAGGCGTACTTTAAATAGTCTCTGTTACAGGCACCTCGATGCTCATCCAGGCGGACCGCAAGATCTCTGCCTGTTTCTCTTACATATTTCTTGAGACAGAATCCACAGGGAATGGTGTAGACGCCTGCTGTGAAGGTTAGAGGTGTGGGGCTGCGTTTCGTAGTGAGGTCGTTGATAGATGATGTGTTTATGGTGAAAACTTTGATGTTACTCTTAGCAAGTGCCCGGCGAGTATTTGTGGCAACATCACGACATGGGAGCACTATGAACTGCTCAGAGGGCTGTTCGATGGGCGGTTTGTTGAGGATAACTTGCGCCTTCAGTCTGCTATGTCGAATGATGAAAGATGGAAACTGAAGATGTGTAAAGGCTTGTGTTATGTAAATACATTTTTCAAGAAAAACAAAGGCTGGAGATGCGAAGATCTCTCAAGAAGAAGCCAATGAGGACTCCTCTTTTAGTGCGGGTGCCTTGGTGTGAATAGAAGTGTATAAGAGGTATATTTGTTATAAACAAATTAATGATGATATATTACATGCACTATGGATTGGGGAATAGATTCCCAGTCCCACCAGAAGTGATGAATGACTGAGTTGACTTTCTAATAATGTCAAAATCGATATGTTTGCAACTCGGAGCAGTCTTCCTTGACCAGTCCATCACTTGCTGTCAACCCAATAATTTTAGTAAAATATATCAGTAAGGCTCTAAAATAAACTGCATTGTGATTTCCGGGAAAAAACATTATCGAAATGTGTGTACTGAGGAACATGTCAGCACCAGACACACTGCTGACGTACATGTAAGCACCAGAAACACTGGTGAGATACATGTCAGCACCAGAAACACTGCTGACGTACATGTCAGCACCAGACACACTGGTGAGATACATGTCAGCACCAGAAACACTGCTGAGGTACATGTCAGCACCAGAAACACTGCTGAGGTACATGTCAGCACCAGAAACACTGCTGAGGTACATGTCAGCACCAGAAACACTGCTGAGGTACATGTCAGCACCAGAAACCCTGCTGACGTACATGTCAGCACCAGAAACCCTGCTGACGTACATGTCAGCACCAGAAACACTGCTGATGTACATGTCAGCACCAGAAACACTGCTGAGGTACACGTCAGCACCAGAAACACTGCTGAGGTACATGTCAGCACCAGAAACACTGATGAGATACGTGGCAGCAACAGAAACCCTGCTCAGGTACATGTCAGCACCAGAAACACTGCTGAGGTACACGTCAGCACCAGAAATACTGCTGATATGCACGTCAGCACTAGAAACACTGCTGAGGTACACGTCAGCACTAGAAACAGTGCTGAGGTACACGTCAGCACTAGAAATACTGCTGAGGTACACGTCAGCACTAGAAACACTGCTGATATGCACGTCAGCACTAGAAACACTGTTGAGGTACACGTCAGCACCAGAAACACTGCTGAGGTTCACGTTAGCACCAGAAACACTGCTGAGGTACACATCAGCACTAGAAACACTGCTGAGGCACACGTCAGCACTAGAAACACTGCTGAGGCACACATCAGCACTAGAAACACTGCTGAGGCACACGTCAGCACTAGAAACACTGCTGAGGCACACGTCAGCACTAGAAACACTGCTGAGGCACACATCAGCACTAGAAACACTGCTGAGGCACACGTCAGCACTAGAAACACTGCTGAGGCACACGTCAAGCACTAGAAACACTGCTGAGGCACACGTCAGCACTAGAAACACTGCTGAGGCACACATCAGCACTAGAAACACTGCTGAGGCACACATCACACTAGAAACACTGCTGAGGCACACGTCAGCACTAGAAACACTGCTGAGGCACACGTCAGCACTAGAAACACTGCTGAGGCACACATCAGCACTAGAAACACTGCTGAGGCACACGTCAGCACTAGAAACACTGCTGAGGCACACGTCAGCACTAGAAACACTGCTGAGGCACACGTCAGCACTAGAAACACTGCTGAGGCACACATCAGCACTAGAAACACTGCTGAGGCACACGTCAGCACTAGAAACACTGCTGAGGCACACATCAGCACTGGGAAACACTGCTGAGGCACACATCAGCACTAGAAACACTGCTGAGGCACACGTCAGCACTAGAAACACTGCTGAGGCACACATCAGCACTAGAAACACTGCTGAGGCACACGTCAGCACTAGAAACACTGCTGAGGCACACGTCAGCACTAGAAACACTGCTGAGGCACACATCAGCACTAGAAACACTGCTGATATGCACGTCACCTCTAGAAACTCCACTTGTAAGTCCACTTTTCTTCAGGCTCTGTTATTATAGTTCTTTAATGATTAATATTTCCATTTTTTCTTATTATTCTATGAATCAAATAACGTTTTATCTTATGAATTGTTTGATAGATTTGTACTTGCATGGAGTCTATTATGTCTTGTTACCCAAATTTAATATTTGGAAAACTCTGGTATTTTATATAATTCCTAGATGGATGACTATCACCACCTTAATATTCTTCTTTTTTCATCACTTTTCCTAGAATGGTGAATAATAGTTAATGGTTCAAGTGGGACCGAAACGTCGGCATCAGTTCGTTTCGTACATGCGGGTTATTTGTGTGTTGTTCCAGCCATGGTTTTGTGCCGCTTTATTCTCTGTGAAGAATCAAATTATGAAGTTCAATGTCAAATGAATGTCAGTTTTTTTTTTTGCTATGAATTGAAATGAGGTCAAATTTAAATTTTAAATTAACAATTACTAGTCAGACCGCGGGATCGAACCCCACCCGTGGTATGGTTTGTTTGTAATCGTGTTATTACGATTTCGTGAGTAATTACTAGTCAGTTCTCAGCAACTGTAATTCATTTTATTCATGCCAGAAAATTTATACACTTACGATATTTTCAACATTTGTTTGTGAGAAAAATAAATGTAAATCATAACTAAAATATATAATCGCGTCTTATAAAATGCTTTGCTATTAGTGGAAGTTTCTATGGATATCTAACCCATCATATCATATCACCTAAACCCACACGTCATCCACATAATCACGACCAAGACCAACCACAATATTACCATAGCTTTCACTCTCTTTTGTATGGTTCTCCACCTCCTCCGCATCCTCCAGCTCGACCCTTCTCATCTCCAGACTCAACTTCTCTCTGTGTATGGCCCAATGGCTAACGCGTCAGTCTGGAGTGTTATGACTCTAACCGCGAGTTCAAGCCCCACCGTGGTATGGTTTGCAGCAACTGTTTCCGCCAGAGCAGTTTGCAGCATTACGTGCCGAAAGATGTTCTATGTGACAGTGCACCTCGTGTCCTGTTCATTACACTGACAATGAATCACGTCAGTCAACTCTAGTGAAACAGGGTAACTCTGAGTAATGACAGGAGCTGGCATTATATCTTGGGTCTTCCATGCGGGTAGATTTGCTAGTCTGCTGCTTTCCACAGTATGATCTGCAGATGGGCCCGTAACATCTGCTAAAACAGGTTGTTGAATGTTGGAGGCATGGACATGATTTTGGTGTTAAGCAGGCAGGTTCATTTTGTGAAGAGTGTTAAGGAGGAAGAATCAATGCATGTCCCTGGCAGCTGACCACACAGAGCAATGAAGACAGTTTAATTCACCTCCATGAGATTTGTGCTCTGCCCTCCTTCCGGAGCACATCAGACCATTCTGAAAAGTTTCATTGGCTTTAGGCTTTCATTCTACGTTTGTGTGTTTCTGGTGTTTATGGTTGTGACCATCTTCTGATACTTATATGAATGTCTTTCACGTAACCTATGATCACTGTGGATTAGAGCCTCTGCAACGTCACAAGCGGACAGAGTTGTATCTATTAATGCTCTTGTATTTTTGCCTTTCTTAGCTTTGATTCATTTTCGTAAATTGTTTTATTTTCAATGTTTAGATTAAGTTAGGAATTACTTCATGTTTGTGAGTTTATTATTAAGTAAATTGTATAATATACGTCCCACCTTCAATTATCCAAATTGTATATTTACAAGTTATTCACATTTTTACATCTATTCTTTTCCTAAGAATATTGAGCTCTCCGAAACAATAAGGAAGCTCTAATCTTTACAATTCACAAAGATGTTTTGTACACTGTCTTGGAAGAATTTTCTCCCTAGGTTTGTAGCACTGATATCCAGCAATGTCCCATACTACCAGTCCATCGACACCTTTCAATCCAATTCTTCCCTATACACCAGTAGACCGGTAGGACAAAAATTTCAATATCGTCGTTAAGAACACGGATCATGCCCTTGGCAGAATGAAGGACACAGGAGATAATAGTGATGTCTGCCTCATCATGATCCAAGACATCATCATCCTGAGTCTACACTGTCCCATTCTCTCCTAGACTGAAGACAGGCAACACACCTGGTAGCCATTGCTTGAAGTTCTTACTTTTAAAGACGGCATCTCTTCTGGGCAGAAGACTCGGGATTGACAGCTCGTAATTGATGGAAGGTTCACCAGCCCGTGGCATTCTCTTGTGTTCCTTGGCAAAGTGACTCAGAGGACACTTGATGAATGTGATCAGATATGAGGAATTTCTGCTGTGTGGCAACACGATATGGTAGAGCAGATGTTGAACATAAACAATGACAATTTTAGCAATTATTGATGAGGTCTTCAGCACACCAAGGCGCTTGCTCAACACTGACTTGTTATCTTTCTGGAAACAAGAATGGACATTAGTGAGCTAAGAAGCCTCTACTCACAGTTCATAGGTAAACAGAGGCCCAAGCTACATCTGCCGGCGCTGGCCAATTACCAAGAGTCTTTGAAAAATGTTCTCAAGGTCAGTGGTAGCCTCGACTTTGTTGCCCTTACCATGCCTCTGAACAACGTCCATCTAGATGGGGGCAACTGATAGGGATAAAGAACCTGTCAGTGAGACTACTGATGAACATGCTCTCCATCTTTTTTCCAATCACTATGAAATCAACTACATTCACCTCAGCTTGGGTAATTTGGACTGTAACGAGATAGTACAGATGAGGGCGATGATCCTCCAGTGGGTGACGGGTAGGTTTCATTTTCCGCATGACTGAGAAATGGAGCCTAAACAATGTACCACTAAGGATTGTTGTTTTGCTTTGGCATGTTTGAAATCAAAATGATATTTTTTATCACTGACTGGAATACCACGAGCCTCGGTAGTAAGCTTTCTCGTCACTGGGTCCTCTTTGTCCTCAGCAGTACCCAGTTTGACAGCCTTCAAGATCAAGTACTTAAGCTCCTTGAATAAATCATCATTACCCGATTTGGTAGCAAGCTTGGTAAGCACTTCCCTACGTGATCACTGGCCATCATAATTCGCATATTTATCAAACAATGTGTTAGATGTCCAAATACATATGTTTAGATTAGCATACATCTCATCAACAAATAAATCACGGATGTCTGGTCAGCATGCACAGGGTTTGTCTTAAACTCATCAGAACCACGATGATACCGTGACTCAACTGCAGTTAAATCTTGCTATTAAAATGCAAAGCAACTTCCCAGACCCTTATTTTTATAGAGGGAACAAATGTGACATTCTTCTTCCACACCAGTTAGGATGTCAAGGATCAACATGTTTACAAACTTTATCACAAAACGCACATAGTTTTTTTTTAAAGTGTTAAATTGCTTGGCCACTTTGAATGTCATTGAAACTGGTGTTTTTGTTAGATTATTTTGTTTATTTATTTAAATCCAAAGAATGCGAGGATAGTTTTCATTTTTGAGTCACCATCATCGTATCCACTTGAAGGGTGAGCCAATATTACATTACATAAACATAACACTAAATTACAAAAAGCAAAGACATTCTTGAATGAGGTCAGTATCGACATACTGATATTTACATTGCATACAACAGTTAACTACACGTAGGCTTGGAACTATGGAAACTTGGTGCCACTAAGTTAGTCACCCAAGATATCACTCATTTGCAGACTTGGCTACATTTACCAATGTTATCATTCTAAGATGTGCATATTGATGAATAAGACACTTGTGCAATGTTTTGATTCAATGTGAAAACGTTTCGCCAGTCAGTGACTTCCTCAATTTAATACAGAGAAGAATAAAAGAAGATGAGATGAAGATTGAGGTAAACTGTGGAAAATTTTGAATTTTCCTAAATTCAGCATGTGTAAATTTGAATAATACAATAATTGTGCAATAAGATGTGATGCTGGTTTGACCCTTTCGAGAAATTTCGAGTGAGGAGGCTGTAGAACAGCTGCTGACGGATGCTGATGGGGAGACGCCATTTGTAATTTGTGAACACTGGTTGTCGTGGAAAATTCAGCTAATAATCCGGTGTCTTCGTGGCCAAATTGTTTTTTTTTCGGCCTGAATTTGTAATAGGAACCCGTGTTAATGTCCCCTGCTGAAGAAATGGGACAGGAAATTTGTGGAACCTCAAAAAATTATGTGTAGATGGCGGAAGATGAAGAATACGTCATCACTCACACAGGGATTGTGTGATCCATCTACAGTAATTAAACGGTAAGTGGTAATACGAATTTCCTTTCTAATAACACTTGTAATTTATGTCCAATAATTATATTCTGTGTACCCAGCAAGCCTAATCATACAGTCCACACAATTTTAATTTACCAAGGAAGCTGGTTTTAATATTGTAATTATTAATTTAATATCAGTTCTAGCTTTTTGTGTGAGTGGTGATGAAGTGGGCATCGAGGGAGTTAAGTCCCTCTTATCTCACCCAAATTACTTGCAGGTAATAATTCAGGTAATACCCTGTGAACATCATGCAGGTAATTTGCTCACATAATAATTGAAATAATCAGTCCCTAGTTCCAACAGTGCATGTTTTCACTATTCTAGAATCACCATTGTGTCACTTGGCTACAGTCTCCAATGTTGTCATTCTTGATAGTCATGTTGATTTCACTAGGTTACAGTCTTCAATATATCACTAGACTACAATCACCAATGTTATCATTCTTAATATACTTGTTGTTGTCACTAGGCTACTGTCACCTATGTTATTCATCTTTATTAAATATATTTCAAAAAAGAAATTAGTCTGTAGTATCACATAACACTGAGGTAAGACAAAACCAGGAAAAACTTGGTGAACCGTCTATTCAAACAGACGTAATAATGATAAAAAAAATAGGTGAATGCCTCGGATGAATGGTGAGATATTAGGTTCAATTCACTTTAGAAATCAATTATTACTGGAAAATGTTATATAGGTGAAACAAATAATGATTGAAAGATTTTAAGAGTATAATAAAGAAATTACCGAGATGTAAGAAAACACACAAGTACAAAACTTTAGAGGAATAAAATTATTGTGGGAAATTACCTGCAGGAGGTTTACAGGGTATTTCCTGAATTAATTCCTGCAAATAATTTGGGTGAAGTAAGTGGGACTTAGTCAGAGTAGGTCGCAGAACTGTCACTCCCTCGATGCCCATTCCCTACCATTCTCCCAAAAATGCTTGACCTGACATTAAATTAAAAATTACAATATTAAACACCAACACCATTAATGGTAAATTATAAAACAATGTGGACTGCATGTGATTTCTGGACCTGACTGTTAGAAATGATTAATGGGAATATTTTTACAGAGACGAGGGAAGGTTTTCTCCTAACCATATCATTAGAACAATAAATTTTATACACATTAACTTACCATTTGTCACAGAAAGACAATACTGGTGGAATACACCCTAAATCTACCACTACAGCTAGAATTTACGATTCTAGCAAAACTACTCTACATTATGGGTAAGCATCACTTAGCTAAGGTGTGCTCCTGGGAGAATTGGTGTCCTTTATTTTTGCTTCCTTGTTGCTGAATTAGCTGAATTTTCCACGACAACCAGTGCTCACAAATTCTCGCCCGGCTGTTCTGCCTTACCCCTCACTTAAAATTTCTCGAAGGGTCAGAAAGCATCACATTTTAATATACAGTTATTATATTATTCATTTATATGTTCTACATTTAGGAAAATTTTTATAATTTTCCACAATTATAACTCTAAAATCTCTAGCAATAAATAAAATACCTTTGATCCAGCAGCAACTTAAATATTCTTATATACTGCTAAATATTACCAATGAAATATATCATGTGGCACCTAAAGTAGCAAACTATTTTAAGAGGGACTATACAACAGATACATTAATAATAGTCAGAAAAAGACAGCAACAGCTTCAGGAAGAAATTAAAGTTGTAAAACATTAAAATGTGGTAGCCCATAGCTGAGTAGCAGCATCTTTGGCTCACAGCCGAATAACCCAGGCTCAATCCCGGGTTATTCGCTACGCCTGCTGAACTATGTTACTGACTGGTGTGGGTTTGTTGGGGTTAGAGATGAGCTGAGGTATTATAACACCTCGTTGCCTCTTCAACTCTGTAGAAAAATCATTCAAGACTTTCAGCTATCTGTTTTCTCCTGTGAATCTCTACTAGAAGAACTAAAAAAAATCAGTGACAAACGCATAGGACTGCATTTTTTCATTTAAGTCATTTATAAAATTCTGAATGAAAATACTATTTCAGGAATTGTATTTACGTAGCTGACATTTCGGTCACATTTGCTTAATTCATCTTAAAAATTCAAGCACCTAATATCGAAATACAAATTTTATGGTGTCGTACCCCTTAAAATATAATTTTTGATTAAGTGATCTGTGAAATACAGTATATAAAAAAAGCAAATTCATGGCATAAGTAAGACAGGTTGTTTCTAGTATATTTTAAACAACAGGAAAAAGTCATTAAAGTTAATAATTCTCAATGAGATCATCAGTTTATCTATTGGCGTACATGTATTTAAACATAAATGAACTTAGAATTAATAGTGAAAAATGTAAAGTATTTTCTAAATCATACTCTCAGGCAGCGAAAAAGAAAAATGTAAATTATTTACGAGCTTGTAAATGCCTCGCAAAGCACAAACATTTTGCGAGAATTAATATTATTATATTTTCGGGAAGCGGCAAGTCCGTGTGGGCTACTAAAGACTTGATCCACCGTCCGTGTGTGTCACTCAACACAAGGAGTGTTGCAGGCTTGACCCTCGACCCTCAGTCGTCGATCATTACCAAGTCACAACTGAACATGAAAATTATCCAAGACATTCCAGAATGTCGATGTTCCCTATTTGTTTCTGCATCCATTTTGGTATGATTGCAAGATTATGTGTCTTTGTACGTAGGCGTGTGTGTGGATACCTATTTGTACCCACATGATCGATGCTCGTGCTACCCAGTGATGAGTATATGAAATGACATGTCATCATATGAAGCAAATTCATGTAGTCTATAAATGTTCACATATAACAAACTCTCTGCGTCTCTGGAAAACATTAATTAATTTAAATAAATAATTTTCCTGAATGTTGTATTAGATATCTATCTTAACAGTATCCTAGCTAATATATATATTACTATACATTGATTCTTGAGTTTAAAGAAAAGTGATTGTAAATAACGCAATAAAAAAGCAAATTATTACATAAAGTTTATCTATAGACAAGCTAAGTGAAGCCTAGTGAGGTGCATAGTTCCCTTCATCTAGGCTTGTACGCTCCCTTCATCTAGGCTTGTACGCTCCCTTCATC
>WNWK01051067.1:0-12611 GCA_009830355.1 Cherax destructor
GGCCACCCTGCCTTGGTGGGAATCGGCCGATGTGTTAATAAAAAAAAAAAATATATATATATATATATATATATATATATATATATATATATATATATATATATATATGTATGTATGTATGTATGTATGTATGTATGTATGTATGTATGTATGTATGTATGTATGTATGTATGTACAGTGGTACTCGGTTAACGATATTTTTCGTTCCAGAATGCTGTTCAAGTGCTATTACCAAACGAATTTATCCCCATAAGGAATGATATATATTGAATCCTCAACATTCCCATCAATTCTCAAAATAGCAAGGGTCACCCCAATCCATAAAGGAGGTGATCAAACAGACTTGAATAATTATAGACCAATATCTAATTTACCACTGCTCTCAAAAATCTTTGAAAAATTAATTCATAAACATATATTCCTACCTCATCTCACACAACATACTCAACCCCAGTCAGTTTGGATTCAGGACCAACAAAAGCATAAATGATGCCATTATACACATGCTAGAGTTAATATACACCGCACTTGAGAAGAAAGAAGTTCCACTGGGTATCTTCATTGATCTACACAAAGCTTTTGATACAGTCGATCATGATTTACTGCTCACAAAGCTAGCACACTATGGTATAAGAGGGCACTCTCGCTCACCTACATAAAGTCATACCTCAGTAACAGAAGCCAATACGTGAACACAAATGGAGCGAACTCTTCAACACAAAAAATTACAGTCGGAGTCCCTCAAGGAAGTGTACTGGGTCCACTCTTATTCCTCATTTACATCAATGACCTACCTAATGCATCACAACTACTAAAACCCATATTATTTGCAGATGACACAACATATGTCTTCTCTCACCCAAATCCAGTCATAATTCAAATTCAAATTCAAATTCAAATTCTTTATTTCATGTAATACAAGGTGGGGGGTACTTATAGTTATACATTAAAGTTGATATTACAAGATGGCCAATAATATGCCTAGGTATGCCTAGGCTTTTCAGGCAGTCTTATGATAGGTCTTACTCAATAGCTATACAATGGATATACAGATTGTAAGGTTAGGTTTACAAAATTTAGGTACTGGAATTTAAACATTGAGAATTTAACAATTAGTATAAAAAGTTAGCAATTAGTTTATATATTAATGATAAAGGTGATATATTGGCATAATATAGTTTCTATATTGGAGTATCATACTGGCCAATACTGTAATGCCGAATTACAGAAAATATCAACATGGATGACAACTAATAAACTTACTTTAAATACTGACAAGACCTACTTTATGCAGTTTGGAAACAGAGTTACAAATGTTCCACTTAACATAACACTCAACGGTTCACCCATCACAAGACTCACAGAGGGAAAATTCCTAGGAATCCACATTGACAGTAGCCTTAAATTCCAAACACACATACAACAAATTTCCAAGAAAATCTCAAAGACAGTAGGCATATTATCTAAGATACGCTACTATGTGCCTCAATCAGCTCTCCTTGCACTATATCACTCGCTCACCTACCCATATCTCACTTATGCAATCTGTGCATAGGGATCAACAACATTAAATCACCTTAGACCACTCATAACCCAGCAAAAGGCTGCAGTCAGAATGATGATAAATTCTCACTCTTGACAACATACTCCACCAATATTCAAAAGCCTAAAACTACTCACCATAAAAAACATTCACACTTATTCTTGTGCCTACTACATACATAGAACTCTACATTCTAATATAAACCCTCCGCTCAAAATTCTCCTCACCAACCTCAATAGGACCCATGACCATAACACAAGATATAGATCACTTTTTGATGTACCCAGTGTCAATAGCAACCTATGTAAGAATTCTATGCACATAATGGGCCCCAGAATCTGGAACTCATTACCAGGAAATGCTAAAATGACCTTGTCTGAAAATCAATTTAGAACTCTACTCAAAAACCTCCTACTCACCCAAAACTAAATACTCATACAGTGGAACCCCGGTTAACGAACACCCCGGAAATCGTGTAATTATGTAAGTATAATATTGTAAGTGCTTGTTCGAGTTTGGAGCATCACGAACACTGGGGGTCCACTGTATGTGTGTGTGTATATGTGTGAGTATATGTTTGAGAGTAGTATACAGTGGTACCCCGACTTACGATGTTATCATCTTACGTTATTTTCGATAACCGATATTTATAACGTAAGAAATTTGACTGTGACTTACGATGTTTGCTTCGTCTAACGACATTCGTACCAGACGTGTCCGCTTGGCGCCCAGCTGAGCGAGCACTCCAGGGAGCGTCAGTGCTATTCTTTACAAGCGAGAGCGACCACCCACCCACACCCACGCATTCATACCAGTATATTGTCATTATTCCACTGTTTTTAGTGCTTGCAACTGCTAAATAAGCTACCATGGGTCCAAGGAAAGCTCCTAGTGGTAAGCCTGTGGCAAAGAGGAACAGAAATATATGTACGATAGAACTGAAGGAGGAGATAATAGAAAAATATGAAAGTGGAGTGCGTATCAGTGAGCTGGCCAGGCTGTATGGTAAACCCTTTTCTACCATCGCTACCATTGTGGCCAAGAAAAATTCAAGTAAAATCAAGGAAGCTGTTGTTGCAAAAGGTTCATGTGTGATCACAAAACACAGACCACAAGTGCTGGAAAATGTGGAAAGGTTGTTGTTGGTGTGGGTCAACGAGATACTGTTTCGGAGGCAATAATATGTGAAAAAGCAAGGAAGTTGCATGATGATCTCCTTAAGAAAATGCCTGCAACGAGTGATGAAGTGAGCGAATTTAAAGCCAGCAGAGGCTGGTTTTACAAATTTAAGAATCGAAGTGGCATACATAGTGTTGTGAGGCATGGTGAGGCAGCCAGTTGTGACAAAAGTGCGGCTGAAAAATATGTGCCTGAATTCCAGGAGTACCTAGAGGCTGAACAATTCCTCCCCCAACAAGTGTTTAATTGTGATGAAACAGGCCTGTTTTGGAAGAAAATGCCCAACAGGACCTACATTACTCAGGAGGAAAAGGCACAGCCAGGACATAAGCCTATGAAAGACAGGCTAACTTTGATGCTTTGTGCCAATGCCAGTGGTGATTGCAAAGTGAAGCCTTTACTGGTGTATCTTTTGAAAATCCCGAGTGTTTGGCAGATGCGGTGTCAGCAAGTCTAACTTGTGTGTGATGTGGAGGTCTAACAAAAAGGCATGGGTCACAAAGGACATTTTATTATATTGGTTCAATGGCGTGTTTGGCCCCAGTGTGAAGAAATATCTATTGGACAATAATTTGCCACTTAAGTGCCTCCTGATAATGGACAATGCTCCTTGTCATCCTCCAAACTTGGTAGAGAAAATTGTGGAGGAGTTTAAATTCATCAAAGTGAAGTTCTTGCCCCCTAATACCACTCCTCTCCTCCAGCCCATGGACCAGCAGGTCATTTCCAACTTTAAAAAACTCTACACCAAAGCAATGTTTCAAAAGTGCTTTGATGTGACCACAGACATGAATATAACCCTAAGAGAATTTTTAAAAAAACATTTCCATATGCTGCATTGTGTACACCTTATAGGTAAGGCTTGGGAGGGAGTGACTACCAGGACTTCGAACTCTGCCTGGAGAAAATTGTGGCCAGACTATGTCCTAGAGAGGGATTTTGAAGGTTTTGGGGCTGAGCCTCAGAACCCTGAGCATGAGCCTGAGCCTGAGCCTGTTGTGGAAGAAATTGTGGAATTGGGCAAGTCTTTGGGGTTAGAGGTGAGTGGTGAGGATGTGGAACAGTTGGTGGAGGAGCACAAGGAAGAGCTAACCACTGAAGATCTGCAAGAGCTTCAACAGCAACTGGAACAAGAGACCAGTGGTCAGGACAATGGTTCAGAGGAGGAGGAGGAGGTGGAACAAAAATGAAAGAATGTGCCTTCTTCAAGGATTAGGGAGATCTGTGCCAAATGGAGTGATGTGCAAGCATTTATGGATGAATATCACCCTAACCATGCTGTTGCAGGCCGTGCTGGCAACCTGTACAATGACACAGTGGTGTGTCATTTCAGGGATGTGTTAAAGAATCGCCAGACACAGAGCTCCCTGGACAAATTTGTTGTTAGAAAGAGGTTCAGTGACTCTGAAGCTGTTCCTAGTGGCATTCAAAGAAAAAGGGAAGTAACCCCAGAAAAGGACTTGGTACCTGCAGTGTTAATGGAAGGGGATTCCCCTTCCAAACACTAGCATACTACTCCACCTTCTCCCCTCCTCCCGTCCTCCACACATCAACAACTCTTCAATAAATGTAAGTGACATGTTATTGTTCAATATTCACATGTGTATTTAGGTATTCTTTATTAAATTCTTTATTATTTAATGTCAAAAAGTTCTAAAAAATATTTTATTTAACTACTTTTGGAAGTCTTGGACGGATTAAATTTATTTCCATTATTTCTTGTGGGGAAAATTGATTCGTGTAACGATTGTTTCGCCTTAAAATATGCCCTCTCTGACGGATTAATATCGTAAGTCGGGGTACCACTGTATATGTTTGTGTATATATGTTTTTGTGTGTATATGTTTGTGTGTGTATATGTTTGTGTGTCCACTCACCTAGTTGTGGTTGCAGGGGTTAAGTCACAGCTCCTGGCCCCACCTCCTCACTGGCCGCTACTCGGTCACTCTACCCGCTCCATGAGCTTCATCATACCTCTCCTTAAAGCTGAGTATGGATACTGCCTCCACTACATCACTTCCCAGACTATTCCACTTGTAGACAGCCTGACTGACTGCATAGACAGCCCATGCTGTCTGCCAGCTGAGTTCATATTTCGTGCCATGCTAGTTCCCATAGTTTCCGCTGACTTGGCCCGCTGGGCCATGGCCACAGACATGCAGCCGGTTACTCGCACCTTTATTACAAATAAAGTAAGAAGCCTCTGAAGCCTTATCATTGCTACCCAGCTCTGCAGTAGAACGACGCCAAATATTCATCGTTATACACTTCCAGACAACTCTGTGACTGAAGAAATACTTCCTAACATCCCTGTGGTTCATCTGAGTCTTCAACTTCCAACTGCAACCCCTTGTTGCTGTGTCCCATCTCTGGAACATTCTGTCTCTGTCCACCTTGTCGATGATTCCTCTCAGTATTTTATATGTCGCTATCATATCCCCTCTATCTCTCCTGTCTTCCTGTATAGTCTGGTCGATTTCTCTTAACCTCTCCCTTAGCTCCGGGACTAGTCTTGTTGCAAACCTTTGCACTTTCTCTAGTTTTCTTACATGCTTGGCTGTGTGTATATGTTTGTTTGTGTATATATTTGTGTGTATATATGTATGTTAGTGTGTGCATTTGTGTGTGTGTGTGTTTATGTTTTGTGTGTGTGTTTATGTTTTGTGTGTGTGTTTATGCTTTGTGTGTGTTTATGTTTTGTGTGTGTGTTTATGTTTTTGTGTATTTTTTTTTATGTGCACACACACATCTTTTGTGTGTGTTTATTATTCTCAGCTATGCGAATTATAAAGAACCTCAAAAAACTACTGTATGTCCCTGCCACGACAAAAAAAAAAAATCTTGGCATTGCATGAAAAATTGCATAAAATGAAGGTTAGCGAGAAAACACGAATAGGTGAAATATTTTTATTGGTAACTAATATTGATGTTTTGGGTGTGATACTAAAGTCTGATATTTAGTTAATTATTCATAAGTGTGAAAATCCCTGTACCAGCATGGTAATACTTGGGAATAACACATTTAATATTTAATCTTGAGAATAACAAAAGAGCCTGGTCATTAACAAAGATGAGTAATGTTGGTTGGATATTTATTGACTGGATTACAAAATGCATGCAGCTTTCAAGTTAACTGTTTTTTTTACTGAGGGTTTTATTTGCTGCCAGTTGAACATGCTGAAGTCAAGGTATCAGCAGTAGTCATAATGTTGAAAAATAATGCGGTTTCCATCATGCTTGGTAGCAATATTCTACTTGACATGTGATCAAGAGGATTACTTTGGTAATGAAAAAAAATCACATTTTAAATGCAAAACTAAACTGTTACAATAAACACTTAGGTGATACAGCACTTATTGTGAACTTTCTTAATCAATAATATGAATATGTATGAACAGGAAAGACATACAGGTACTCATTCCTTTATCCGAAACCTTTGGGGCCAGTAGTGTTTCGAATTTCAGAATGAAGGTGGGAATTAGGGCAGCACCCCATAATCAAACATTAACACTGCAGCAAAAACGTATGAATACTCACACTAAGTGGGATAAATAAAGACTACAAATACTACTACGGTTTATTTATCGAGTAATATATTGATAAATGAAATAATGGGATAATTATAGACCAGGAACATGATTCTTAAGTGATGAAGAAGCACTATGACAGATGGCATTTTTAAAGACTTGACTGATCACACATTTTCACCATATTGTCTATGGGGACTTTTCACCTGTGTTCACAATGGCATCATCATCACTACTATTCTCATGCTTATTTGTATTTAACACCATTTCTTTAAATCATAAACAGTGGTATAGTTCCAACACCATATTCTTCAGCAAGACGCTGCACTGACACACCACAATCAAGCTTCTGCAGCAACTCTACTTTCTGCGTTATTGATAACGTCAGATGCTTCCTTTTCTTTTTCTCACTGTTACCCATAGGGATATCTGCAGCTCTTTTTGACATTTTCACAGTGAAATTAAACAGTCACAAAATAAAAAGCAAAAACAAAATATCAGCAAACAGCAGATGCACGTGTGAACACTACAAGTGCTGAGACACAACTGACGCCCGCCACTCTGGCTGTAAGGGACTGACGCTTCACACTCCACGAAAAAACTTCGGTTTTCGGAACTTTTCGAATTTCAGAATTTTGGATAAAGGAATGTGGACCTGTATATTAGAGGTAACTTTTCATAATGAGTGGCCTCTTTGATCCAAATATTATCTAATAAAATTAGAACTGAAGAAGACACTCACGAAAAAATGCTTCCATTAATAAAAGTTATAAATGTACGTGTTTGTGTGTTTGTCCACATTATTTTGGTATCACTATACTCTGAACAACCAATAAAAATGTATACTACACATAACGTTTAAAATCTAATCTAAATGCTATCAGTTTCATTTTAATAACAAAGAACATTCTGTATATACATAAACCTATTCAGTGCTGTAACATCCAAAGCCAGTCAAAACATGAATTTTTTTTTTTTTAAATTTTAACTTTATTTCATCACAATGCATTTTTGATTAGCTTACAGAATTATTCAACCTCAATAAAATTACTGCCACCATCAGAGGATTCACAGGATTGCTGGTGATCCATTTGTTGGAATTGAGGTTGAGCTATTGGTGCTGATGAAGTTCCCCCTACAACATTACCAAGTGACTCTCTATCCCATTCTTGAGGGTGAGGCCGAGCACCAACTGGGTGCTTCAGGCGCACGTGAGCATCAAGGTTATATTTAAGTGATGCTCTGTAAGTGCAATGGGGACACTGGAAAGGTCGCACAGCTGCATGAGATAGCATGTGACGGTGCAGGTCGTAAGTTCGACGGAACCCCATCTTGCCGCAGACTGAACACACCCGCAATGCTGCTGCCACTGCTGCTGCTGCGCCACCCTACAAAAGAAATGGCTGCTTAAGTTTTCATTCTTGCCTGTTTTTCTCATGAAGCAGCAGCAGTGGCAGGCTCCCTTTACATACGTATCATCAACACCATTCTATATAAGATAAACAGTTTATCACTAATATCAAGACAATTTCACAGACTAATTCATCACTGAAATTTCAGATCCATTTATTAATTTCAGAAAACATTAATTTACAAAATAAGCACAGACAGGTTTCTTGGTTTGCATGATGTGTTACTAAATAGTAACATAGAATGCACACACACACAATGTAAGCACTGTATGAGCACCATTGCTAAACTAAATGAATTGCCTTTCTTTTGACAAAGAATATCAAGAAATGAAATAAAGGACAACTGATCTGTGTGCATTGTGACGGTACTAATGCCAGTATACGATTCAGCCTTTAAAACCCTTTTTTTTTTTTTTTGAGGGAGGGAGAGAAAAGAGAGCAAGTGAGAGAGAGAAAAGGAGAGAGAAAAGAAGAGAAAAAACAGGGAAAGAAAAAGAGAGAAAAAGGGACAGAGATAGAAAAGGCAAAAGAGAAAGAGAGTAGTGGGGTTTAATTTTTTTTTTTTTTTTTTTTTTGCATGAGGCACCAGTTGGCCCTTCAAGATCAAAGTTCAGAATAAAACATAACCTTGTAGAGCTTTCTCTGGCTTTGAAAACAGCATAATGCCTAAGATGTAGAGACAAGTATGATAGTGTGTAGTGGTGTTTGTAGCTGATGACAAACAAATTGAAGAAACACAAAAAGTTCCTTCATGAAGAGTGTTAAGGGTCTGTTATTATTTCCCTAGAATCAGAAGGGTCAGTGCTTATTTAATTCTCTCTCAGTATACTTATTGCCCCCTGTTTTACACTGGTTTCTGCACCATCTGCAGCATCATTCATCTTGCTCTTTTAATCAATTATTTTAGCACGCAGGTTTACTGTGTGTTTAGTACTTTCCATATACAGCCTCTCCTCACTTAGCAACGTACTACTCGTTTACTGACGACTCAGACTTATGAAGGGCTCTCTGACCAGTATGCATACCTAAATAATGTATATTAAAAGCTGATTTCCTCTATTCTGTCTATTACAATATACAGTGGACCCCCGGTTTACGTACTGCTCAAAACTCAAACAATTATGTAAGTGTATTTTTGTAAGTGCTTTTGTAAGTGTATTTTTGAGGGTCTAAAAGGACTAATCTAATTTACGTTATTCTTTATGGGAACAAATTCGTTTGGTAATGGCACTTGAACACCATTCTTGAACGAATTACGTAAACCGTGGTACCACTGTACAGTACACTACTGTATAAGCATTCCAAAATATACCAGAAATGTTATACAGTGAACCCCGGTGTTCGACGGCGTCGGAGCTCGGCCAAATCGGTGTTCGACAAGTTTTTTTTACAATATTTTTGACTCGGTATTAGGCAGCCACTCGGAGTTCGGCGAGTCGGCTATTCGTCCCGAACGCGAACGCGTGTGGCCGTGGCCAAGCTGAGCGCCCAGGCACTCAGTGTGTTATTGTTTACAAGTGAGCGAACACTACCCACGCACCACCCACGCATTCATACCAGATATATTGTCATTATTCCAGTGTTTTTAGTGCTTGCAACTGCTAAATAAGCCACCATGGGCCCCAAAAAAGCTCCTAGTGCCAAGCCTGTGGTAAAGAATATGCAGGGAGTGAAGCATTCATGCAGGGAGTGTAGCAAGGATGCAGGGAGTGTAGCATTCATGCAGGGAGTGTAGCAGGGATGCAGGGAGTGTAGCAGGGATGCAGGGAGTGTAGCAGGGAGTGTAGCAGGGATGCAGGGAGTGTAGCATTGATGCAGGGAGTGTAGCAAGGATGGAGGGAGTGTAGCAAGGATGCAGGGAGTGTAGCAGGGATGCAGGGAGTGTAGCAAGGATGCAGGGAGTGTAGCAAGGATGCAGGGAGTGTAGCAAGGATGCAGGGAGTGTAGCAAGGATGCAGGGAGTGTAGCAAGGATGCAGGGAGTGTAGCAGGGATGCAGGGAGTGTAGCAAGGATGCAGGGAGTGTAGCAAGGATGCAGGGAGTGTAGCAAGGATGCAGGGAGTGTAGTAGGCATGCAGGGAGTGTAGTAGGCATGCAGGGAGTGTAGTAGGCATGCAGGGAGTGTAGTAGGCATGCAGGGAGTGTAGTAGGCATGCAGGGAGTGTAGTAGGCATGCAGGGAGTGTAGCATTCATGCAGGGAGTGTAGCATTCATGCAGGGAGTGTATCATTCATGCAGGGAGTGTAGCATTCATGCAGGGAGTGTAGCATTCATGCAGGGAGTGTAGCATTCAAAGAAAAAGGTCAGTAACCCCAGAAAAGAACTTGGTACCTGCAGTGTTAATGGAAGGGGATTCCCCTTCCAAACACTAGCAGGTACCACCTTCTTCCCTCCTCCCGTCCTCCACACATCAACAACTCTTCAATAAATGTAAGTGACATGTTATTGTACTATTTATTTCTTATTTTTTTTATAAAATTGTGTTTATTTTAATGTCAAAACGTCCTAAAAAATATATTATTTTAATACTTTTGGATGGCTGGGACGGATTAATTTTATTTCCATTATTTCTTATGGGGAAAATAGAATCGGAGTTCGACCAAACCGGTGGTCGACGGGCCCTCTGTGACGGATTGCCGACGAGAACCGGGGGCTCACTGTAAATGGTGCAAAGGTGACATTAAAACAATATCAAAGATGGTTGACACAAACCCACTACCATTGTAGTATGCTCCTCACTTAGCGACGAATTCATTTACCGAAGTGGTCTTAGTAACGGAACTCCGTAATTAGCTGAGGAGAGGCTGTATTAACTATAATTTTAAAAAATCACAATACTATGGCTGCAACAATTAACAAATAACGCACACTTGAGAGGGAACTTAAAGACGTTTCAATGCATCCTTGACCATTACAAAGTCAAAGCAATTGAAACTTGATAATGGTCTGCAACATCACTTTAACTCTCCTCTCTTATGTATGGGTTATTTGTGAGAAAACTAAGATATACAGTAGTTAATCCTCAAAATTTACAAGCTTAGATTATCCAACATTTCTGCTGGATCCCCCACGAATAGCTTTGTAATTTTTTGCAGCTTTTATTTCTTGTACACTTCTAAAATTAACCCTTTCAGGGTTTTGGCCGTACTAGTACAGCTTACGCCCCAGGGTTTTCGCCATACTAGTACGCCTAAATTCTAGCCCCCTCAAATCAAGTGGAAACAGGCTGGTAGGCCTAGATGTGAGAGAATGGGTCTATGTGGTCAGTGTGCGCAGTATAAAAAAAAAAAAACCTACACCACACAGTGCATAATGAGGAAAAAAACCTCTGACAGTGTTTTTGGTTTAAAACAGCGACTTTGCAGTCTATTTTCGTATGGTATTTATGCTTTTATTCTCGTTTTCTTGGTCTCATTTTATAGAATGTATGATATATTACAGAAATAGAGATAATTTTGATTGGTTTCACGATGACAAGTACTTTGAAACTGAGCGCAAAGTAGCGAAAATATTCGATTTTTGCTGATGTTGAAGGGTAAACAAATCATGTCATGCATCCAATACAGTGGACCCCCGGTTTTTGTTATTTTTTCGTTCTAGAATGCCGTTCAAGTGCCATTACCAAACGAATTTATCCCCATATTTAATAATGTAAAGTAGACTAGTCCTTTTAGACCCCAAAAATACACTTCCAAAGGATTTAAAAAAATACACTTACATAAAAGGGCAAGTTTGGAGCAGGACGAACACTGGGGGTCCACTGTAACTTGAAATAGGCCTCAAATTGGCAGAAATATTTAAATTATGGCCATTTTCCTGAAGAATGGAAGGGGCCTTTAAAGCCCCCTCCTCCTTCCTGGTCTATTTTACCCTTTTCAGTGGCCAACATGTAGCACTATGTCATTGGAATCAGGGTCCCTCACAGAGTTCTATGCTTAAATTCTAGCAGCTTTAAATTTAGAGTGAGAGGTCTGGTAGGCTTGCATATGAAAGAATGGGTCTGCATGGTCAGTTTGCATAGTATACAAAAAATCGGGGCCCCTGCAGCGTATTGTGGAAACATAATTAGTAAATTCTTTCATCATGCCACGTGGTCACAAAAGCCTCACTCCCAGGAGAACTGAACATGTTCTTTTTCCCAGTGACAGCTCTAACAATGAGGAATATGAAACCAACAATGAGTTCTTTAGATTTGAACATACATTGACTGAAAGTGATGTTCAGGATGCTGGAAATGTTGCTTATAACTCCAATGACCCATAAACATGCACTTCTTGGGCTGGGCTCTCTGAAATATGTCAACCTTAACCATACTGTAAGTGAAAGCTCATGTTCTCCCATGGCCCAAGCTCAGATCTAAGAACATAAGAACATAAGAAAGAAGGAACACTGCAGCAGGCCTACTGGCCCATGCGAGGCAGGTCCAAATCTCCAACGGCTTAAGCCCCGACCCAGCCAGGTCAGGTTACATTCACTTAAGGAGGGAACACTGCATCTGACCTAGCACAGGCTAGTCAGGACCAACTCACACCCAACCGCACCCACTCATATAATTGTCTAGTTGACCACCTGGTCAGCCGACCACCTGGTCAGGTCACTTCCACTTAAGGAATTAGTACAGCTACTGACCTGGTAATACAAGCTAGTCAGGTCCAAATTCACACCCATCCACACCCCACCCATGTATTTATCTAACCTATTTTTAAAACTACACAACGTCTTAGCATCTATGACGGTACTCGGAGTTTGTTCCACTCATCCACAACTCTATTACCAAACCAGTGCTTTCCTATATCCTTCCTGAATCTGAACTTTTCCAACTTGAAACCATTGCTGCGAGTCCTGTCTTGGCTGGATATTTTCAGCACGCTATTTACATCCCCTTTATTTATTCCTGTTTTCCATTTATACACCTCAATCATATCCCCCTAATTCTACGCCTTTCTAGAG
>WNWK01051068.1:0-12610 GCA_009830355.1 Cherax destructor
CACTGTGATGCTCCTTCACCTGTCCAGCACTCATGCTCCTTCACCTGTCCAGCACGGGATGCCCCTTTCGTCTGTCCAGCACTGTGATGCCCCTTTCCCCTGCCCAGCACTCATGCTCCTTCACCTGTCCAGCACTCATGCTCCTTCACCTGTCCAGCACGGATGCTCCTTCACCTGTCCAGCACTGTGATGCTCCTTCACCTGTCCAGCACTGTCATCCCCCCTTCACCTGTCCAGCACTGTCATGCCCCTTCACCTGCCCAGCACTGTCATGCCCCTTCCCCTTTTACACTGTGATGCTCCTTCACCTGCCCAGCACTGTCATGCCCTTCACCGCCCCTTCACCCCTTTGTCCAGCACTGTCATGCTCCTTCGTCTGCCCACAGGGATGCTCCTTCACCTGCCCACCCTGTGATGCTCCTTCACCTGTCCAGCACTGTGATGCTCCTTACCTGTCCAGCACTGTCATGCCCCCTTCACCTGTCCAGCACTGTCATCCCCCTCTTAACGGACTGTCATCCTCCTTACTCTAAGACGGGACTGTCATCCTCCTTACTCTCAGACGGACTGTCATCCTCCTTACTATCAGACGGGACTGTCATCCTCCTTACTATCAGAGGACTGTCATCCTCCTTACTATCAGACTGACTGTCATCCTCCTTACTATCAGCGGACTGTCATCCTCCTTATATCAGGGGGGACTGTCATCCTCCTTACTCCCCCAGACGGGACTGTCATCCTCCTTACTATCAGACGGACTGTCATCCTCCTTACTATCAGACGGGACTGTCATCCTCCTTACATCAGACGGGACTGTCATCCTCCTTACTATCAGACGGACTGTCATCCTCCTTACTATCAGACTTGTCATCCCCTTACTCTCAACGGGACTGTCATCCTCCTTACTATCAGACGGGAATGTCATCCGCCTTCTATCAAGGGACTGTCATCCTCCTTACTACCCAGACGGGACTGTCATCCTCCTTACTATCAGACGTGACTGTCATCCTCCACTCCCCAGACGGATTTCATCCTCCTTACTATCAGACGTGACTGCCCCTCCTTACTCAGAGGGGAATTCTTACTATCGACGGGAATTCATCCGCCTTACTATCGACGGGACTGTCATCCGCCTTACTATCAGACGGGACTTATTTTGCTATCAGGGGGACTGTCATCCTCCTTACTATCAGACGTGACTGTCATCCTCCTTCTCTCGACGGGACTGCCCCTCCTTACTATCAGGGGGGAATTCATCCCCCTTACTATCAGACGGGACTGTCATCCTCCTTACTATCGACGGACTGTCATCCTCCTTCTATCAGACGTGACTGTCATCCTCCTTACCCCCAGACGGGATTCATCCTCCTTACTATCAGACGTGACTGTCATCCTCCCTCTCAGCGGACTGTCATCCCCCTTACTATCAGACGGGTCATCCCCTTACTATCAGACGGACTGCTCCCCTTACTATCGACGGACTGTCTCCTCCTTGCTATCAGGGGACTGTCATCCTCCTTACTATATATATATATATATATTTATAAAATATATATATATATATATATATATATATATATATATATATATATATATATATATATATATATATATATATATATATATATATATATATATATATATATGTGGGCCGAATGGCAGAACTTCGATTTTGGTTAAATACACCTCATCTTTCCATATAAGACGAAAAATTTTGTATGCAATAATTTCGTAAAAATCATTCTGAACCTAACAAAAAAAAAAAATTTCATTGTTTTTTGTTTATTTTAAATTACGTAAACTATCTAAAATATATTAAGTTGAGTTAGGCTAAATTAAATTGCCTTGTTATAATAAAGGGTTTGGTAAGTTTTGAAGATTCTTTTGGTGCAAAAATAAATTTTTTCATTAACATTAATGCAAAAAAAATTTTAAACGTATAAGAGAAAAAATTTTGAAAGGACTTTAAATTTTAAATGAGTTCTTGCTAATTGACCAGTTTTACCTATTAGGCACGATATATACTATAAATATATATATATATATATATATATATATATATATATATATATATATATATATATATATATATATATATATATATATAGGATGGGTCCCCCTCGGTGTCAATTGTGGACCCATTGCCTGGGGAAGTGGAAAAAAAGGCTTCAAGGAAGAATATTTAGATTTCTTTCGAAGCCATTTGAAATTCCATTTTCCCCCCCCCATCTTTTGAATATATAAAAAATTTATTTCAAGACAAAATCATTACAAAGAATACAATGGGAGTCATATATATATATATATATATATATATATATATATATATATATATATATATATATATATATATATATATATATATATATATATATATATATATATAAAAGTATATATTGCCTAATAGGAAAAAACTGGTCAATTAGAAAGAACTCATTTAAAATTAAGTCCTTTCTAAATTTTTCTTTATACTTTTAAAAATTTTTTTTGCATTAATGTTAATGAAAAAATTTAAAATTTTTGCAAAAAGAATCTTCAAAAACTTACCTAACCTTATTATAACAAGCGCAATTTAATTTAGCCCAACTCAACTTAATATATTTTAGATACGTTTAGAGTAATTTAATAATAAACAAACACAAGAAATTTTTTTTTTTGTTAGGTTCAGAATGATTTGTAAGAAATTATTGCATACACAAATTTTTCTTGTCTTATATGGAAAGATGGGTTGCTATTTAAGCCAAAAAACCCAAAATTTTACCTAAACGGCACGACATATATATATATATATATATATATATATATATATATATATATATATATATATATATATATATATATATATATATATATATATATATATATATATATATATATATATATATATATATATAAGCAATGGGTACAGTTAATAAAGCCTTGAATAATTGTAAGTAGGATCAATCGGACATGCACAAAGTGCATTTTTGTGTATCTTAGGAGACAAAAATGGGCCCATGGGTAGAAAACAGTAACCTATCTGATAATATATTAGCATTGACAGTAAAGCACTATTTTAAAAAATACAACTGACATTAAAAAAAGTCGAATGGCACAAAATTTTAGCCACTCTTACCCTCAAGGTAAACAACGGGTTAACCCCCAAAATCAGATCACTGGTTTTTTTTTTTGGCCAAGAATTTTTTGTGTCTTATACGCCGTGATGATAAATATATTTTGTTCGCGGGTGGAGGGGGGGGTTGGTAAAATGGGGGGGTGGTTGTTGGTAGACAAGGGGGGGTTGTTGGTAGACAAGGAGGGGGGTTGTTGAAAATGAGTGGGGGTGGTTGATGAGAGATGAGGAGGGTGGTTGTTGGTAGACAAGGGGGGGTGGTTGTTGGGAGAAAAAAGGGGGGGTGCTTGTTGAGAGATGAGGGGGGGTGGTTGTCGGTAGAAAAGGGGGTGGTTTGTGACAAGGAGTGGGTGGTGTTTGGGAGAAAAGAAAGGGGTGGTTGGTGGGTGAAAAGGTGGGGGAATGTTTGCTAGGTTACAATTACGAGGTTAGTATTGATAGATGAAGAAGGAACATGGCGGTCAAAACCCTGGGAATAAACCTGATTACTGTAAAACTATTTATTGCCCTGATTTCTTTTTGTCACACACACAAACACATTCTATTTGTGATGTTAATGAGTTGCTGTCTAAATAAAAAAAAAATTCCCAATAATAAAACTTCGTCTCCGCTGGAAAGAAATCTTCTAAAGTTTCCCAAAGGGAATGAACCTGTGATGGGAAAGCTCGATGTCCCAATTGCTCTACCGAAGTCTCTCAGCTCAAGACTGAAAATTTTAAACAGAATACGTACGTAACACATCCTGTGTGATGGAATGTGTCAGGGAAACTTTTTTTACCACGATGTATGTATCATCGGGTGTATCCATTTGCTAAATAAAAAAAAATTTTGGGGTTATATAAACAGAAGAAAAATATATAAATACGTACTAGGTATTAGGGGGTTTTTTAACGGTTTTTACTCCGAAAAATGTAATATTTCGGAAAGGAATTATTTGTCCAGCCAATGTTTTAAATCCTAGTTACCCCGTAAAGTTCTTAGTGCTCAGTGATTAAAATATTTTCATCACTCCAACGCTCAGTTTAATGGCCAAAAAAAAACTCAAAAAAAGGTTTTATTTTGGGTGTTTTTTGTCTATGATCAGGATGAACGCTGATTTTTTTTAGTGGTTGTTATACAGTTGGATCTGCCTTTGGGGAGTGAATGCATGTTTATTTCGTATCAGTTCAGTAAGATTACTATTCCTGATACATGGTTAGTAATAACTGAATGGCGTGTGGGGAGAGCTATTCTGTATCCCTTTTCTTCTAGTACCTTTACCCCGCAAGCATTCAGGGTTTTTAAGGGAAAAATCGTTGCAGCGAGTTTCTGGGACAATGGTTGGTTCTGTGTAAAAATTTTTTCATGTCATAAACATATCAGGTTTTACTCAAAGCTTTTAAAAACTCCTTCTGCAACGTGTTTTTTTTACTATTGTCTGGTACCTGTGAGGATGCCAGTGAGGGTTGAACATCATGTTGGTAACAAATGGGCTTATGTGATCAGATACGCAAATGACCGACTGTTGCTTGTACACATAACAAAGTCGGAAATTATTGCTATTTTTATGAAGAAATATAGTGTAATGTGATGGTTTAAAAAAAAAGTGTTTTACGCCCTCTCTCTCTCTCTTTCAACTGCCCATAAGGCAAATCAGTCTTCTTTAAAATTCTAGGCAGAACCATACAATTAAATCCGAGAAGAATTAACGTCAAATTATGAAATGATCCGAAACAATTTAAGATTTAAGAGCAAGAACTAATGCAAACATTTTTTGAATTTTTATAGAAGATGGCGCACAGCATCTTGTCAACAGTGTCTAAGTATTGTGGAGGCGAGTTACCAGGCTATGTAAAATAGATTCAGTATAATTTGCAGTGGATGTGGAAAAAAATTCTACTCCCGCACGTTAAGCTTTTCCACCCCCAATGAAACCCGTTCTCCCTCGGGGGGAAACCAAAAAATATGGGAGCCATGGTCCGCCTCCAGGGCAATGGCGTCTGTAAGAGACTACTTGGGCCCCTATAATTCCCTTTGTATTCATTATTTTTGTGTTTTAAATTGTTAGTATTACTATACACAATAAAATTTCTTGACATTTATACCCCTTATTTCATAAGAAACCGGTTCTCCGGCGGGGGGTCACGGGTCCCTGCCCCCCCCGTAGTACACCGCTGTGCCCCCCCCGGGTGCAGGCAAGGTTTATCTCCTGTAGTACACCGCTGCCTGATCCCCAGGGTGCAGGCAAGGTTTACCTCCCGTATCACCGCTGCCTGCTTCCCAGGGAAAGCAAGGTTGACCCTTTGGGACACCGCTGCCTGTCTTCCCCCGGGTGGGGAAAGGGTGACCTCCCGCAGTACACCGCTGCCTGCCCTCCCAGGGTGCGGCAAGGTTGACAAATTTTCGCTTGCCTTATTCTGCAAGACCGTTGCTATTTAAGCCCAAAACAAGTTTTTATTCGATATATATATATATATATATATATATATATATATATATATATATATATATATATATATATATATATATATATATATATATACACATACATGCATATAAATGCTTTATTAATAGACAGAATACATTTATAAAAAACACAAACATGAATACAATGGTACAATATGCCCAAAGATTATGAATCTCCTCCAGTTTCCGAACCCGGGACCAACCCAAGTATGCAGCATGCTTTTCCCCCTCTGGATGGCCAGCGAGACCTGGAACATGAACGTGGCTGCCCTTGGGTCCCTGGTGGTGTCATGAGTCTGGAACCCAGTTCTTTAAGAAAACGTGTTGCATTTCTTCCCCACCTCCCAAGGTCTCTGATCCCACTGGGACAAATTTATACTGTTGGCTTATGCCCCCTGCTTCCGATTTTGCTCCTCTCTGGTCAGCAGCCCCTCCCTGTCCCCCAACCTTGAGGGATGGGTGTCAGCCAGTGCGACACACAGGTATAATCCCATTGACCCCATTCTTCGGATAGATGGTGATCCCTCGGGGGCGGTTTGCTGGGTTGTGGGCGTTGTTTGCTGGATCGGGTTCTTTCGGCTGGGCATCCAGCTGGCAAGGGTTCTCTTTATGATGTCGTTGACCTCATTTTTCTTGCATCCCAAACCCCTTGGTTTTAGAACAGTTAAGACCATGTAGACAATATTGGTCGGCTTGCGCATCGCTGCAAATACACTTTAATTCCGTGTGAATGGGGGCAGCAAGGCGCAGAGCCACTGCAATACAAAGGGGTCTTAGGGTCAGGCGTGTTCCAGGCCCGAAAGGGGAACTGTTTGGAGAAGTCCCCGGGTGATGTCCCTCACGCTAGGAGACGGGCGTCTCCGTCTGAGACGGCCCTGAGCATATTGGCAAGTATCTTTTCAGCGATGGGGCCGTCCCAGCTTGATTTTGTGGCCAGTTCTTCACTAGGTTTTGGTGTTGGAGCAGCAAGAGTCTCCCATTCAGTGATGGCACTGGTGAGCTAGGGTCCATTCCTGCTGAATCACTGAGGTTGTCGGGAAGAATTTTTTTTTATTAGCTCATTTGATGCTATGGAAGAGGATAAGAAGGCTGGTAGGGCAATCTGGGAGGATTTGCGTACTCCCAGCCCCAAGTCGACGGGAAAGTAGGCTTGCCCCCCTGTCCATCTCGGGGGAAAGATTCAATACACTCTCTAGCATGGTCTTGAGGAGAGGCGTATTCCTCGATTTTGGGGGAAAAAGGCGGGGGACATCTCAGGAAGTATGTAAGTTTTGGGATTGACGACATCTGGTGAGTGGTAGAAGGCATCATGGATCGTGTTTTTCATCCTCCTTCCATCGTCCTGAGGTCGGAGTTTTTTTTTCCAGGACCAGATCGATGGCATTGGGCCAAGAGGAGCACCAAGGGGCTGTTGGCTGGACGTGGCTCGTCCCCCAAAAAAACAGCCCAATGTCCGGATCATCTGTGGATTGGTGGAAACTATCTAAATTTGGGGGGGTTTTAAAGATAGGCCCAGGCTACCTACCATATCTTTAATTTTCCTGATGTCTCCTGGGAGGTTGTGCATGCCACTGGGGGCCCATCATCCAAAAACCAGATATTGACTCACTGGACAATGCTTCTGTGACATCCTTGATGGCTGACAGAATAAAAGGGAGGGGGTCCCCCTGTTGCCCCCCCACACGAGTCAATTTTATGGTCCCCCAAAAAAAGTTTAGAAGCCACACTGTAACACGATTCTATGAAAGGATAGGGAAGGAAAGTGCCTAGAAACTGGGAACAGCATCCTTTTGACTGAGTTTAAAAATTGGGAAAATCCCAAATTTATTAAAACTTTTCATTGGACATGTTGATGTATACTGGGCTGCATGGGCAGCCCAGCCTTGTTGAACACCAAAACCGAGCTGAGTTGGTTTTAACATTGAGGGACATCTTGACTCACCATTCGTACTGCAGCCTTGGCAACAGGCGCCGAAGGGTGTTGCCCACTGCAATGGGCCTGATTCCTCCCTCCTTTTTGGGGGCCCAGTGGGACCAAAAAAGGGGTCTAATGGCCTGTGGGACACTACCAGCCAGGCACCCATTGGAAAATTTGGGAGTTCAGACAACAATCTCCAGAGACCTCACCAAGACCTGGATTGAGCATTTGTTTTAAGTGTTGTGGCCTTAAACCAGTGAAACCTCCTGCTGAGCCCTGTGGGAAAGACATAGCAGCTTTATACACATCGGGGTCCCTGGTTAAATGTTCTTCCCCCGCTGGAATGTCAAGGGGGCCCAAAGTTATCTGGGGCCCCGGGTGGATGTTTGTCCTTCAGGGCTTGTGCTGTAATGATATCCGGAGCGATGGTATCCTCACTGGTTATAAGCCTCAGTGCTCCGATAGCAAACCCCCTTCTATTTTTCTGCTAATGTGGGCCCTGATTTTTTAGGCGTCAGGTGTCCTGTTTTGACATTTGCCTGGCGGGTGTTTGACGCCCCGGAGGAGACGGACAAAAGGGTTTTCATCTCTGGGAATGCATTTTTGCCTTGATAACAGATGTAGCTAGTGACTTGTCCCTCCTTGGGGGGACACCAAACAGGCATTGCCAAAAAGCAGTAGGTTGTGCCAGGGTCCATTGTTTGCAGGAGCATCGTTGACTTTCTTCAAGAGGTCCGGGAAATTTTCTGGCAGCTTGATGGCGAGCTGCTTTTGGGGGTGTGTGTCAGCGTCCCGGTGGATGTTAAATTTTATTGCAGCTTTTGGGCCTCTGTAGAGGGGAAGTCAGGGTGGCTGTCAGCTCTGTCTGCTGGGAGTGTCTTTTGGGTGTTCCCATTTGGAGCCCTCCTGGAGCCTAGACATCCATTGTGTGCACGGAGTTGCCAGTAGAGGGGTTGAGGGAAATTCCCCATGGCACACCTGGCAGATGCCTCGTGGACGGGTTCCAAGGCGTTGGCTTTGTCGTGGGGGTTCCTGGGAACCCAGCCTTCTTGTGACATGGTGTGGGTGGGGGGGCGCCAGCTGTGGGGTAACGGGGGAAGGACAGCATGGATGCATGGGGGGTGAGGGGGGGAGAGTAGTGAGATATATATATATATATATGTCGTGCCGATTAGGTAAAAATTGCGATTTTGGCTTAAATGCAAGCTCACCGTGCCAAAAACAAGTGAAAATTTGTGTATGCAATAATTTCCAAAAAAACATTCTGAACCCAACGAAAAAATATATTTCATTGTGTTTGTTTATTATTAAATTAATGTTAACGTATCTAAAAATATATTTAGTTGGGTTAGGGTAAATTAAAATTTCGCTTGTTGTAAAAAGGGTTTGGTAGGTTTTCAAAGTTTCCTTTACAAAATTATATTTTTATATTAACAAAAAGAAAAAAAAATATCTTTAAACGTATAGAAGAAAATTTTAGAAAGGACTTAATTTTAGATATTCTTGCTAATTGACCAGTTTACCTAATCGGCACGACAAAAATATATATATATATATATATATATATATATATATATATATATATATATATGTACCCGTTGAAGTCCCGCTTCACGGGCAAATATTACAAAGCCAAGTGAAAGGGAACAAAGACACTGAAAGGGGAAGGGGGAAAAAAAAAGTGGGATATGAATTTTGGTATCAGGATAAGTGTTTAGTGTAGTAACTTCTGAACGAACATTTAAAAAATGTGGATTTTTTAAATATAGTAAGCAAGTTTTTTATTTTATTATGTGTTATTTTTATATTTTGGTTAGAATAATATTTCATTATATCAAAGGTATACAATACCGACAAGTTGATAAATAAAACACAAGTTCAACACCTGAGTATCTTCGCTGCAAAGATGTTTCTCATGCGTAGCAGCCAAATGTGTCTCATTCATCACAGAAGTATGTCCTTGGTAACGCAAGACGCCTCGCCCTCCAAGACACATTTGATGTACTCTGTTAAATGAAGTATTGATTGTTTAACTTCAGAGGAAAGGATTTAGTTTATGCAAATGAGTGGGGATTGTATGAATAATGTCCAGGTGAGCAGTTCCTGTCACCCAGGAGTGTTCTCTTAGAGATCGAGGGATGGATGTTTTAAAATTGTCCAGGTGAGCAGTTCCTTCCCCAGGAGTGTTCTCTTTGAGAGATCGAGGGGTGTGATGTTTAATATTGTTAAGGTGAGCAGTTCCTGTCACCCAGGAGTGTTCTCTTAGAGAGATCGGGGACGTATTTTTAATATTTCCAGGTGAGCAGTTCTTTTCACCCAGGGGTGTTTCTTAAAAACGAGGGGGATGTTTAAATTGTCCAGGTGAGCAGTTCCTGTCACCCAGGAGTGTTCTCTTAGAGATCGAGGGACGGGTGTTTAATATTGTTTAAAGGGGAGCAGTTCCTGTCCCCAGGAGTGTTCTTTAGAGAGATCAGGGATGTGATGTTTAAAATTGTCCAGGTGAGCAGTTCCTGTCACCCAGGAGTGTTCTCTTAGGATGGGGGGACGTGATGTTTAAATTGTCCGGTGGCGTTCCTGTCACCCAGGAGTGTTCCCTTACAAAATCAGGGACGTGATGTTTAATATTGTCCAGGTGAGCAGTTCTTGTCACCCGGAGTTTCTTTAGAGATCAGGGAGGGTTGTTTAATATTGTCCAGGTGAGCGTTCCGTCCCCCAGGGTGTTCTCTTGAGATGGGGGGACGTGATTTTTAAATTGTCCAGGTGAGCAGTTCTTGTCACCCGGGAGTGTTCTCTTAGAAAAATCGGGGGATGTGATTTTTAAATTTGTCCAGGTGAGCAGTTCCTGTCCAGGAGTGTTCTCTTTGAAAATCGGGGGACGTGATGTTTAATATTGCCCCAGGTGAGCAGTTCCTGTCACCCAGGGTGTTCTTTTTTGAGAGATCGAGGAGGGATTTTTAAATTTGCCCAGGTGAGCAGTTCCTGTCACCCGGGAGTTTTCTCTTAGAAAATCGAGGATGTTTTTAATTCCATTTTTGCTTTTTTTTTTTTTTAAGATGTCGTTGTTTCTTTGATAATCCACAGAGTATAAAAAATTTAAACCAGGTACACCGGGGTGGGTCTGGTCTTGGTGTTGAGCAGCCTGCTCAGTTCTTGGGGGGGGAGGAGTGATTTACTCACATTTTTGGGGGTTCGGGTCGTGCGCTCCTGGCCCCCCCTTTTCACTGGCCGCTACTGGGTCACTCTCCCTGCGCATGCGCATGAGCTTTATCATACCTCTTCTTGAAGCTATAAATGGATCCTGCCTCCCCTCATCCCTTTTCGTGTTTAATTCCCGACAACTCTTGGGTGAAGAAATACTTCCTAACATCCCTGTGATTCATCTGAGTCTTCAACTTCCAACTGTGTCCCCTTGTTCCCTTGTCCCATCTCTGCAACATTCTGTCTCTGTCCACCTTGTCAATTCCTCTCTTTTTTTGTCGTTATCATTCCCCCTTCCCCTGTCATCCAATGTCGTCGGGTGGGTTTCCCTTAACCTCTCCTCGTGTGTGTGTGTGTCTACCTACCCTAATTGTGAATCCGGGGGTCGATTCATGGCCCCTGGCCTCGCCCTCTTCACTGATCGCTACTAGGTCCTCTCCTTGCTCCATGAGCTTATCATACTTCATTTTAAAAACTATGTATGGATCCTGCCTTGTTGCTGTGTCCCATCTCTGGAACATCCTGTCTTTGTCCCCCTTTGGGGTCGTTCGTCGCGGTTTTTTTATATTTTTTATCATGTCTCCCTAACCTCATTTTCCTCCAGTGTCGTCAGGTCGTTTTCCCCTTTTATTAGAGGACTTTCCCCCTTATCTCTGGGACTAGCATTTTGAAAACCCTTTTGCATTTTTCCTTTTCCGACGTGCTTGACCAGGTGTGGTTTCCAAACTGGGGCTGCCCCAATATGGGCCTGAGGGGCCAGGGTTTACAGAGTCTTGAACGATTCCTTAGTGAGGTATTGAAACGCTATTCTTAGGTTTGCCAGGCGCCCATATGTTGCAGTAGTTATCTGGTTGAGGGCGCCTCAGATGTGCTCGGTATTATTCTCCCCCCAAGATCCTTTTCCATGAGTGAGGTTTGCAGTCTTTGGCCCCCTAGACTATACTTGTCTGCGGTCTTCTTTTTCCTTCCCCGATCTTCATGACTTTGCATTTCGCGCGGTTAAATTCTAGGAGCTAGTTATTAGACCAGGCTTGCGGGTTGTCCCGGTCTCTTTTTAGTCCTGTCGATCCTCGTCCGATTTAATTCTCCTCATTAACTTCACATCTACAAACAGGGACACTTTGAGTCTATACTTCCGTCACGTCATTCACCCAAAACCAGAAACAACACCTGTCCTAGGGGCTGACCCTTGTGGAACCCCGCTTTTCAGGCGCCCACTCTGACACCTCGTCTCGTACCATGATTCGTTGTTGCCACCCTGTGGTACTTTCCTGTTATGTGTGCCTGATCCTCTAGCTTTTGCCCAATCCCTTCCCCTGAGGCTCCGGGGTCCACCCCCGCACCAGGATCCCCCTCCCCACTGAGGCTCCGTGTTTCATCCCCGGCCCTAGGATGCCTCCCTTTTCGAAAACCTTCTTGCAGTCCAAAAAAAAGTGTGCATGTTTTGTGTGTGTGTAAAGCAGGAGGCTCGATCTTACAACATCCCAGACAAGTGTAAGGAATATTGAGTGTCATAACCAAAACCCGTGTCATTGAGTGACAGGGGGGTTCCCGGGGACAGGAACGTGTCTTAGGGGTCTAGCTGCCGCTCTGAGATAAGGTCAGCGCGAGATATAGTGTGTCTGGGAGGTTCTAAAAAATAGCAAAAAACGCATTCACTTTCAACTGTGTAATACTTCCCCCCTCCCCAGTTCCTCACTGACTGAACTGGTGATTGGCTTGGGACCAGATGGGTTATTGCTGGGGTGGTGACACGCAAAAAGGGGGTAGATAATGTTCCCAGTCGCAGTCCCAGGAGTATGCAGCTCCTGTGGGGGAGGGGGGAGGGGAAGACCCTTTGGGTTAATGTCCCTTGGGACATTAAACCTGAAGGCCCCCCCTAGAGGCGTCCCTGTCTCAGAGGGATTTAAGCATAAAAAACTTAATGTTGTTATTTG
>WNWK01051069.1:0-12610 GCA_009830355.1 Cherax destructor
ACACCATAGTCAAAGTCCCTCCACCCCCTCCTTCACTTCATCCTCATGCCATTTACATTTATCGTCATACACTTGAATACAACTGCGTGGTTTGCCTTGGTTGTTGTGGAAGCTGTGACACTGACTTACCCTACCCCCTTTATTACCTAATTTTCCCCCCTTTGACACCCCCTTTCTTGTACCACCCCACTGCCATTGCCACAACTTCCACCAATGGCTTTTACTAGATCGTTGAGCGGGTGTTAACACATCATCACTGTCTGACAAAGGTTCAGACCTCTTACGGGACCCCACCGTCGTTTGCACGCTCTCCAACTGCTGCACCTCTTGACTTACCACACGCAATACCTCATCCAATACCACCACCCTTTCTACCTCTCCAGTGTCCTCCACTTCCAACATTGGTAAAGGATCATCAATTATAGCCTGCAGAACATCCTACAAGGGTATATCTTCACCATTCTCCTCCACCTCACTACCCTTCTGCTTCTTATCATCTTCCTGCGACACCCTAGGCAGGGTGTGACATATCTCCGCAGAACCATCCACTATCTCACTCCACAGCTTCGGCTGTAGATCCACATCTCCCTCAGGCACCCCAGCACCTCTGGCCTCCACCACACTATGCAGCCTCAAGCCTCCCTCACCATGGTTCATACCCCTCCTCATACAATCAGCTACCACATGATCATATGCCCCACACAAGCGGCAAGTACGTCTCTGCCCCATGTAAGTTACATACACTTGTGTTCTGAAATCAGCCATCACAATGTAGGAGGGGATAGGTCGTCAAATGGTCATCTTCAAGGAATACGTTCCCTCGAATTGGCCCTCCAGTGGCCCCTCAATCCACTTCCCAGCTGTCACTGCATGCACCATCCCATATTCACCAGAGATCTTCATAATGTCCACTTGGTCCGCCTCAAATGGGACGTTTTTAACACGTACCCAAGAATATGCCCTTCAGTTGTACCTGCATGGTGGAATTAACTGTATACACTTTGTCGTGATGCTGATCCACCAGTCGTTCATACACATCAGTTGCCAGAAGCTTTACAAAGACACAATTGACCCCATTCAGGGCCACTCCATACAAATCAGTAGCTTCTATGCCATAGACATCCCTCAGTATAAGCGGCAAAACTGTTCCTGCCGTAGCTGGGTGAAATACTCCTTTTACCATGTCAATACACACAGTTTGCTGCCGGCGTCTGCCTACATCCGCCATGTTGACAGAAAATGCTAGCTCACTAGGTTCCCACCAGATGGCAGAGCTCAGCGTCGCACCTCCTCACCCAACCAGATCTGGGCGACGAATGATTCCGAATTTAAGTGGTCTGACTTCCATTCTCACAGACTATTTAAAAAAGAATGTGAAAGAACCACTGGTTTGTTCTGATGAAGCAAAACAAAGCTTCAAACAAATTAAAAGAATATTTTCGAACCCTCGTGTCCTAAAATTACCAGATGTTAATGAAGTCTTTTGTCTCCGAACAGATGCCTCTCATTATAGACTCGGTGCTGTGTTACTTCAGTATTACGATGAGACCCCGTTCCCAGTATCTTTTGCCAGTAAGAAGCTTCTACCACGAGAAGAAAGATACTCTACTGTGGAAAAGGAATGTTAAGCCTTAGTGTGGGGTATAAGTAGGTTCAAATACTACTTGTATGGGAAACCCTTCATACTTGAAACTGATCACAAGCCACTCATGTATTTAGAAAACTTCAAAGGTACAAATAGCAGACTCTTGAGATGGGCTTTGGCTATTCAGGCCTACAAGTTTAAGGTTATTTATATCTCGGGCTCTGAAAACCACTTTTCAGATTGGCTGAGGCGAGGTTGTACATAGTACTTTTCCCTCTGTTTAACTTATTAACTTCGACCATAAGTTTTGGAAAGGGGGTATTGTGTGGGAAAAGTGGAGTATAATTATTGGCTAAGGTTGTTGGTCAGCCCGCGATCATTCACGGGTTCAGCCGGTGCTTCCCTCTAGCGGGCCGAGGCAGCACCTTTCCCCTTTTCTGGTGGTAGTTACCTCACCTGGTGACCAGCGAAATTGTGGAGAGTCACTACACCTCCACACTTCTCCTGATCAGCTCTGCTGCTGGCCTGGTCAGCTGGTACAGACGCCCGATTTAAAGGAGCTAGATATACATCTCTCTGACCTAACTATTTTTGGATACTCTTCCGCTCTACGTCTTACGTACCTCGACCAAGTGGCATATGAGAATTCTTAACTGCCCCAGGATAACCTTCCAACATCTCGTCTACACCAGAGACTCAACCTGGGCATTATATATTCTCCTACTCTCCATCTTGCCAGAACCACAACAGCCTATCTTTTTTTTATATTTTATTAAAAAACTTAAAATTGTTCGTTTATTTCCTACCCAAGAGTCTTTATTTGTTTTTATTATTTTTTCCATTATATTTTGTTCAGGTGGAAGGCGTTTCCCTGACAGGCGGCATTGAACAGGATGATGGGATAGAGGGCGGGGAAAGTCACCCTTTTGCAAAGGGTCACAGTTGTAAACACTTTGGTGTATAGTAAATTATGGTTTGTGGCTGTGGTATATCCGCTGATTGAGGGTGATATACAGAGGTTGAGGCAGAGGGTCATGCGTTTTGTTTGGGGTTACGGGAGACACTGGATAAGGGAGGAGGTTCTAACGACAAGGGTCATTCAAGGGGGTATGAGATTAATTCCTTTGAAAAGGCGGTTAATGGGGCTATATGTGAGGCAGGAATTTTTAGCTAGGGAAGGGCCCAGTGGGAGGAGGGTGAATGAGGTAATGAGGGAGGTGCGGAGGTGGTTTCAGGGTAGGGATCTCATGGTTTGCGAGATGCTTTTGCAGCACCTTCTTGTTGTAGTGGATCCCGGGAAGGTAAGGGTGGGTAGGTTAGATAGGGTAGGAAGCTGTAGTAAGGCACTGCAAGGTGAGGAGACATACCCTTTGTATGATTGGAGAAGTATTTGGTACTGGCTAAAGAAGTTGAAATTGCCTTCCAGGGTAAGGGAAACGGGTTATCGGTTTTTACATGGCATACTTGTGTCGAGGGCACAACTTTTCATGATGGGGTTGGTAGGGACTGGTAGTTGTAATAGTTGTGGTATGCTTGAGATGGCCTATCATTCGGTCTATTTTTGTGAGGAGTTGGCGAGGGTGAGGGAATGGTTTGGGAGAATTATAGGAAGGGTTGGGGGGAGGGGTTTGTCAAGTTTGAGGATTCTTAGTTTGGACGTTGGGGGATGTGCAAAGGATGTACGTAGGGCCATAATGTACTTGGCAATGGATTATATTTCTGTGTCATGGAGCATGAGGGAGGTCAGGGAGAAGTATGTGTTCGAGCATTAGCAGCTAGGTTCTATAGGACAGTATGTAGGAACGAGTTTTGTATGGTCGGGCATGGGAACAGGCTTTTCCAGAGGGGTATCAGCAATTAATGATGGGTATCTTATTGGGCTGTGGGGTGCTGAATAGGGGGTTGGTCTCTCGGGGGCGGTGTGAAGGTGTATACTTCATTAGGTATGTATATGAGTTGCATGAGGGGGGTTAGGAGCTAGAGGCAGGTGGGGTCGGGTGGTTTTCCTTTAGTTTGATATGATAGTGACTTTTCGACTCATGACGCAGATGAGGTGGCGGTTTTTTTTATTTCCGGTTTTGAGTTAGGGTAGGTGGCGGCTTGTCTCACTGTGTGTTCGGGACAGGATCTATTAGAACATTGGTAGTAGATAGATGGAGTATCGAAATTATAATGCCATTGTCTTGTCTTGAAAAAAAAAAAATTGTGTTGGCCTCAGAGGGTGTTTCAAATTCATGTACATGGTTATTGGTTATAGAGGATATTTATACAAGTAATTTTTTGTTTTGTGTTTTTTCCGATAGGGAATAAATGTCATGTCATACGTATGTGTTATATCTTATCATCAAGGTTTTTTGTATGATTAAGTTAATGAATGTTTTAAATGGTTTGGATGAGGCATGAAGATGTATTATACTTACTTGTAATGAAAATTCTTGGGAGTTTAGTCATCCCATTTCATTATTGTGTTGTGGTTGTGAGTAATGCATCAGAGGGTTTCCAGGGTATGTAATGCACATGTATAGAGTGTTCATTCATTACCCTGTGTGTTTGAAATTTTTATATATTGACGTTGTGGACACTCATATGAACTTTTATTTGATCAGTGTAATAATGTAATGATAGGCGGATAAATACAATATCTATGCAAGTTAATTTTTTTTGAGAGACTTAGGTCTCGTAATACAAAGAGTTTGTTAATATAAATAATTTTCTATGAGGTACTTGGGGATACTTTTAATATGTTGGGTTTCATCATATATTATTGTTTGTAGTAATTGCATTAAAGGGTAAACGAGATTGTTTTTTATGTATGGTTATATAGATTAGGGTCAATTGTTGTTAGTTGCTTGTCCTAATGTGAGGTTGGTTTAGGTGTATAGTCTTTTACACACGTTTTAGTGTTGTGTGTAATATATTTTCAATTAATTGTGACTTCATATACATTAGGGTAGTGTTAGATTATGTATGGGATTTTGATTCTCATTGTGTATTTTGGGGATCAGTGTTTCCTCATGTAGGACGTATTTTATTTTGGTATTTGTATTATTTGGTTAGGTTGCTATTATAATGCCATGTATGTTGTGAACACATGCTTCATATTGATGAAGGTTTTGTTTTTATGTTTGTTATGTGTTTTTTTTTTTACTTTGGAATTATGTTCTTTGTAAGGATACTTTGTACTGCAATGTATATATGCCATTTTTTAAAAAAATATAAAAAAAAAGTAGTAGGAACATCAGTAA
The DNA here is from genome assembly GCA_009830355.1 of Cherax destructor. Taxonomy (NCBI): domain Eukaryota; kingdom Metazoa; phylum Arthropoda; class Malacostraca; order Decapoda; family Parastacidae; genus Cherax; species Cherax destructor. Next base: position 4,831 of record WNWK01051069.1, read on the forward strand.
TAGTATTAGTTGTAGCAGCAGTGGTACGTAGTAATAGCAGTAATATCAGTAGTAGTAGCAGTAATATTAGTAGTACAGCAGTGGACGAGAGTAGCAGCAGTGGTACGTAGTAGTAGCAGCAGTGGTACGTAGTAGTAGCAGCAGTGGTGAGTAGAGCAGCAGTGGCACGTAGTAGTGCAGCATGGTACGTAGTAATAGCAGTAATATCAGTAGTAGTAGCAGTAATATTAGTAGTAGCAGCAGTGGACGATAGTAGCAGCAGTGGTACGTAGTAGTAGCAGCAGTGGTACGATAGTAGCAGCAGTGACGTAGTAGTAGCAGCAGTGGTACGTAGTAGTAGCAGCAGGCACGTAGTAGTAGCAGCAGTGGTACGTAGTAATAGCAGTAATATCAGTAGTAGTAGCAGTAATATTAGTAGTAGCAGCAGTGGTACGTAGTAGTAGCAGCAGTGGTACGTAGTAGTAGCAGCAGTGGTACGTAGTAGTAGCAGCAGTGGCACGTAGTAGTAGCAGCAGTGGTACGTAGTAATAGCAGTAATATCAGTAGTAGTAGCAGTAATATTAGTAGTAGCAGCAGTGGTACGTAGTAGTAGCAGCAGTGGTACGTAGTAGTAGCAGCAGTGGTACGTAATAGTAGCAGCAGTGGCACGTAGTAGTAGCAGCAGTGGTACGTAGTAGTAGCAGTAATATTAGTAGTAGTAGCAGTAATATTAGTAGTAGTAGCAGTGGTACGTAGTAGTAGCAGTAATATTAGTAGTAGTAGCAGTAATATTAGTAGTAGCAGCAGTGGTACGTAGTAGTAGCAGCAGTGGTACGTAGTAGTAGCAGCAGTGGCACGTAGTAGTAGCAGCAGTGGTACGTAGTAGTAGCAGCAGTGGCACGTAGTAGTAGCAGTAATATTAGTAGTAGTAGCAGTAATATTAGTAGTAGCAGCAGTGGTACGTAGTAGTAGCAGTAATAGTAGTAGTAGCAGCAGCAGCAGTAATAGTAGTAGTAACAGCAGTAATAATATTAGTTGTAGCAGTAGTGGTAGTAGCAACAGCAGTAATAGTATTAGTTGTAGCAGTAGTGGTAGTAGCAACAGCAGTAATAGTATTAGTACTAGCAGTAGTGGTAGTAGCAACAGCAGTAATAGTATTAGTAGTAGCAGTAGTGGTAGTAGCAACAGCAGTAATAGTATTAGTAGTAGCAGTAGTGGTAGTGTAATGAAGCAAATCAGCCCCTCAAGCATTATTTATGTAAGGTGTGATAAATATTAGTTGTGAAAATTTCATGACTGTCCTCACTTATATTTCTTGTCTATATCCTTATCTATTTACCATGTGCATAGTTCTGTAACTCAGGGGAAAGAAATAAATGCTGTTAATTAACTCAAGAAATGTATTTGAACTGTGATTATCTTCGCATTCTGTTGCTCATGTTATTGTATGTTCCAATATGTTTTCTCTAGAATTTTTGTTAATCTGTAATATAGCGTATAACATTAATTTTCTTTGTGTCTGATTGTGTTTTCTAGTAGTAGTATTCATTGTAATAATTATTGTGAGTAGAAATAAGGTTTATAGAGGCAAGTTGACCTTCTCGTGTCGAAATTTGTAAAGAGTTTGTGTACATGAGAGGGATTCGATTCAAAACAAGGGAGGAAACATGGGAGAGTTCCCATGACCATCTCACACCTTGTCAGCTTAAGAAGCCCTTTTCAACTTCTCATATTGATTATACTGCTGCTAACAAGTGAGTTCATAATCTGTGTTGAGAAGATAAGTAGAGAAGATCAAATATTGTACAATGCAGTCTTTTTGTGTTATAGCCATTGAGGAACAAGCCTCCAGCCGGATATCTTGTATCACTCTAAGAAAAGACCTATTAACTGTGTATACCTTGTAACTTGCCTTATTATAATAGTTAAATGATACCTGTATATTGTATGATTAGAGTAAATTGTAAGAATAATGATAATTTAAGGTGCAATGATTGTTACTTTTGACTCATGTGACCTACCTCAATACTTCTTATTTCTAACCTATAACTTTCCTAACCTATCTTTTATGCTAATACTCTTTCTTAATATCTACTACTTATGTTTAACTATGTTTATTCTCTGTAAGTTGCCTGTCCCATGTAATTGAACTAACCTAGCTTATATATGTTTTACTATTTTGTACCACTATTTTATTTTCCTCTGTCTTATTCATACTAGCCTATGTTTCATGTTTATTCTGTGTATAACATATATGTTCATTCTTTTTGTGTATTATAATTGTGTTAAGTTATACTGTTTGTTTACTGTATTTCAGCTGTCTTATTTTTATGTAAAATCTTGAATTGTTTTGATATGCCATTTTTTATTGTTTGCATAATTTGTTAATTATATTCCATTCTTATATTTTTTCAAGATCTTGTTTTGTTTGTAGAAGTTCTTGTTTGTGTTTTTTGTGACTAAACCTGAAAATGTTTTTAGGTTTAGCAGCAACCAGGCACCCCAAAGATATGCCTCAAGAGGAGGAGCAGGCTTGGGGTTAGCAACAGGCACCCCCCCAAAGATATGCCTCCAAAGTAGGAGACATCCACAAGAGATACTGAGGAGAGGAGAGTGCTAGAAACACCTTGAACACTATAGTCCTGGAGGATCAGACCAGGCTTGTAATCTGGATTTGGAAGGTCTCAGGAGCATCCTAAGGCAGGAATGTATTAAGGAAATTTAAATCTCAGTATGGAAAAACTATGGGGAGGGAGTGTTAACCTCAGTAAGCCAGGCTTGCTATAAGAATTAAGTATTTGCTATTACAATTGTTTTTTGTGCCAACACTTTCTGATACCCTTGTAATGTGTTTATTAAATTGTAAGTGGTTATGTCTGGGTATGTTTTACTTCCACCTTTGAGCCATGTATACAAGGTCCATGTGTCAGAGACTAAATTTAATAACCTATTGATGTTATCATTTTTCTGTGGAGAGTCAAGCCCCTGATAAGGTGCCTACTGCTCATGTTTTCAGGCCATGCTACCCTAAGAGCCAGTACTTATCAGGACCCCTATCTTGTTTTAACTATCCTATATTATTTCTCACTGGGTTTTCCTGCTCTAACCCAAACTTTATGTTTTCCTCCCTTCTCCTATGACTTTTGTTTCTTTTGTCCCTTCCACTATTAAAAGAGCAGGTGGTGGCAGCATACTCCCAAGAGAATAGACCGCTACCGTCTATTCTCCCATATTCTAGTAATGTTCCCTGTTATTTGATCTCTATATTCCCATTTTTTTTGTATCCACTCCAAGTCTCTACCTGAGGGAATAGACAATATGGCATCGCCTGGTGCTCTGTCGACCCCAGGGTGGGGCTGGGGTATTTGCCGCATTTCAGTAGTAGCAACAGCAGTAATAGTATTAGTAGTAGCAACAGCAGTAATAGTATTAGTAGTAGCAACAGCAGTAATAGTATTAGTAGTAGCAGTAGTGGTAGTAGCAACCGCAGTAATAGTATTAGTAGTAGCAGTAGTGGTAGTAGCAACCGCAGTAATAGTATTAGTAGTAGCAGTAGTGGTAGTAGAAACCGCAGTAATAGTATTAGTAGTAGCAGTAGTGGTAGTAGCAACAGCAGTAATAGTATTAGTAGTATCAGTAGTGGTAGTAGCAACAGCAGTAATAGTATTAGTAGTAGCAGTAGTAGCAACAGCAGTAATAGTATTAGTAGTAGCAGTAGTGGTAGTAGGAACCGCAGTAATAGTATTAGTAGCAGCAGTAGTGGTAGCAGCAACAGCAGTAATAGTATTAGTAGTAGCAGTAGTGGTAGTAGCAACCTGCAATAATAGTATTAGAGTGGTAGTGGTAGCAGCAACAGCAGTAATAGTATTAATAGTAGCAGTAGTGTACAGCAACAGCAGTAATAGTATTAGTAGTAGCAGTAGTTGTAGTAGCAACAACAGTAATAGTATTAGTAGTAGCAGTAGTGGTAGTAGCAACAGCAGTAATAGTACTAGTAGTAGCAGCAACAGCAGTAATAGCATTAATAGTAGCAGTAGTGGTAGTAGCAACAGCAGTAATAGTATTAGCAGTAGTGGTAGTAGCAACAACAGTAATAGTATAAGTAGTAGCAGTAGTGGTAGTAGCAACAACAGTAATAGTATTAGCAGTGGCAATAGTGGTAGTAGCAACAACAGTAATAGTATTAGGAGTAGCAGTAGTGGTAGTAGCAACAACAGTAATAGTATTAGCAGTAGCAGTAGTGGTAGTAGCAACAACAGTAATAGTAGTAGTAGCAATAACAGTAATAGTATTAGTAGTAGCAGTAGTGGTAGTAGCAACAACAATAATAGTATTAGTAGTAGCAGTAGTGGTAGTAGCAACAACAATAATAGTATTAGTAGTAGCAGTAGTGGTAGTAGCAACAACAGTAATGTTATTAGCAGTAGTAGTAGTAGCAACAACAGTAATAGTATTAGTAGCAGCAGTAGTGGTAGTAGCAACAGCAGTAATAGTATTAGCAGTAGTGGTAGTAGCAACAACAGTAATAGTATTAGTAGTAGCAGTAGTGGTAGTAGCAACAACAGTAATAGTATTAGTAGTAGCAGTAGTGGTAGTAGCAACAACAGTAATAGTATTAGTAGTAGCAGTAGTGGTAGTAGCAACAACAGTAATAGGTATTAGTAGTAGCAGTAGTGGTAGTAGCAACAACAGTAATAGTATTAGTAGTAGCAACAACAGTAATAGTAGTAGCAGTAGTGGTAGTAGCAACAGCAGTAATAGTATTAGCAGTAGTGGTAGTAGCAACAGCAGTAATAGTATTAGCAGTAGTGGTAGTAGCAACAGCAGTAATAGTATTAGCAGTAGTGGTAGTAGCAACAACAGTAATAGTATTAGTAGTAGCAACAACAGTAATAGTATTAGCAGTAGTGGTAGTAGCAACAGCAGTATTAGTAGTAGCAGTAGTGGGTAGAACAAAGTAATAATTATAGTAGCAACAACAGTAATAGTAGTAGCAGTAGTGGTAGTAGCAACAGCAGTAATAGTATTAGCAAGTGGTAGTAGCAACAGCAGAATAGTATTAGCAGTAGTGTAGTAGCAACAGCAGTAATAGATTAAGCAGTAGTGGTATAAATAACAGTAATAGTATTAGTAGTAGCAACAACAGTAATAGTATTAGCAGTAGTGGTAGTAGCAACAGCAGTATTAGTAGTAGCAGTAGTGGTAGTAGCAACAGCAGTAATAGTAGTAGCAGTAGTGGTAGTAGCAACAACAGTAATAGTATTAGTAGTAGCAGTAGTGGTAGTATCAACAACAGTAATAGTATTAGTAGCAACAGCAGTAATAGTATTAGCAGTAGTGGTAGTAGCAACAACAGTATTAGTAGTAGCAGTAGTGGTAGTAGCAACAACAGTAATAGTAGTGGTAGTAGCAACAACAGTAATAGTATTAGTAGTAGCAGTAGTGGTAGTAGCAACAACAGTAATAGTAGTAGCAGTAGTGGTAGTAGCAACAACAGTAATAGTATTAGTAGTAGCAGTAGTGGTAGTAGCAACAACAGTAATAGTATTAGTAGTAGCAACAACAGTAATAGTATTAGCAGTAGTGGTAGTAGCAACAACAGTAATAGTAATGTACAAAGGTGGTAGTCATACCTTTAATGTATCGTAACATTGATTTTTTAAGTTGATTTTCACCGTTGACCTCATCAACACTGACCAATGACAAGTGTGAAACAATTGACCAATGAAAACAAAGAAACAATTAATCCATGAAAACTAAAACACATTAAAAAGTAAAGATTAACTTAATACAAAAAACTAAATGCACAAAGTACTCAAAAATATAAGTGATAAATGAAAACAAGATTCTTAAATTATTTTTTTTTTAATTTATATAATTAAAACAATATAATATTCTTACAGAAAGAACTCAATGCTTTTATGTAAAACTTTTAACAATCTTAGATATTTTTATTTGTGTTTTAATAATTATTGGACCTATTGTAATTTGTTTAATTCTCGGTGGAATGTGTTTTTTATTTTGCTTCCTGTTGTTTATATTGTACAACTTTGTGTTTCACTTCAGTGTCGTTGATAGAGTTGGTGTCACCCGGGGCGGCATCTTTGGTGTCACGCGGGGCGGCCTCTTTGGTGTCACCCGGGGCGGCATCTTTGGTGTCACCCGGGGCGGCATCTTTGGTGTCACCCGGGGCGGCATCTCTGGTGTCACCCCCATGAAATCCATCATCATCATTTTGACCAGAGCTTTGGTAAGATGGGGAAGGAAGAAGGATAGGTAAGGATGGAAATTGGGAAAAATAGGGGGTTTGTGTGGAGGAAGGATAAAAAAGGTAAGTGGCCCAACCACTTTGGTGCATAATATATGTGTTTAGTGGTATATCAAGGTAATATATCAGAGGAGCATAACATTTACCCAACAGTGTCACACAGGTATAACAAGTTATAGTTGCATGACTCTGTATTGGTAAAGGGTATACTAAGTGCAATTTTTTTTTTTTTTTTTTTTTTTTTTAATTGCTGGACTTAAATTAAAGGACGATAGCAGGGCGAGTGATGGTTATAAACTGCTATCTGTAGCTGGTGGCTGGCTTGCTTTGCAAAGGTGGTGTCCAACTTGTATTATTGGCACTGGTACCTAATTGGATGTAATAGCTGTGAGGTAAAAACAGACATCACCAGAACTTGGGTTAGAAGTGATATCAATAGACATAGAAAGGTTCTGGAGTTACCCAATCATCTGGATCCTCTGGAAGGTCACTCAAGATCTTGGGTCGTTGAAAATCATCCTTATGTATATATCTTCTCACTCGCTGATGGAGGGTCATCCTTTGAGTTCTATGAGGAGCTGCATTAATAACGTAATCGCCTCTTTAAGGGGGGCTCCTTGTCGCGGTAAAGAGGCTATCGGTCTGAGGAATTGGACCTCTTGGTCTTCTTCCTCAGACCGAACCTAATTACCCCCAATCCCCCTCCCTTTCCCATCTTCCCCATCCTCCCTTTCCCTTTCCTCCTCCTCCTCCTCATCCCTCCCTTATTTCCCCCAGTTTTCCCCGGGGAGCTTTTCCTAGGCATTCTAGTTCCTAGGTGGGGGAAGGGACGTGGCCCATCCCATTCCGTTGAGGTCCTTTGGGGGTGGGTAGTTTTGCGGGGAAACTGGGTCGCCTGGGATGTCCCGATCCTCTCCGGCCCCGGGGGGGGCCCTTGGGGATCTTTTGGGCGCGGGGGGTTCTCTGGAGGCCACCTTTTGGGGTTCCGGGGGGGTGGCCGAAGGCGGTTGCTTGGGGATATCCGGGCCCCCCCTCTTTTGTCCGCCGAGATGGCCGGTGGATTGATTGCATCCCGGATTGCTGGTTTATGGCATGGGGTGGGGACACGGGTTCCATGGGATCTGCACTCTTTTGGTGTTGAGGTCCTCTTCAGGGGGGGTTTTCGCTCCCTTTTATTCCTCCTAGACCTATTCCTCCAGTCCCCCCTTTTTTTCTTTTTTTATTTTTTTTTTTCTTTCTTCTTTCTTTTTTTTTTTTAAAAAAAAAAAAAAAGAACCAAATGGCTGACCCAACCATGAACCCACTACCCCCCGGGCCCCTTTCCGATACCGCACCCAGTACTGACCCTGCCTGTTAACGGACCTCTTTGGCCCCTTTTGCCCCCTACCCCTTGTGGGCCGGTTCGTCACCTGCTTCAGGGCCAGGGACCCCACTGGGCCTTCGCGTCTGACCTTCCTTTCTCTGACCTTGATTCCGGTTTTTCCCCGCGGTGCGGCAATTTTCGAAAGCCGCCCGTCTCACCCCCGGTCCCCC
>WNWK01051070.1:0-12609 GCA_009830355.1 Cherax destructor
TTATTATAAGTTTAAAAAGTGTTTGGCTAAGAAAATCACCAACCTTTCACCTCAAAATATAAACTTGGACAGCACAACCACCTTCTATGACTGCTGGAACAATAATGAAGGGCAGTGAGACTGTGAGTGTTGGTAAGAAACACACTGCCACAAACCTGTTGGAACCTGTTGTGACACGTAGGTCTATATTGAAAAGTAGAGCTAACAAACAATTTTAATCATGATATTCATTATCAGTGACCTAAAATTAGTTGGAAATTGCTACTCTGGTCTCGGAAGCATTTTGGTTGTTGACCAGTGTTACTGGCTCACTGGTCAACACTTTTATATTGTGTTGTCATGAATGTAAGATCCATCTCCTTTAAGTTTTGGCCCAATATTTGATGTGATTTTTGCCAGGGGTGTGTTTATAAGAAATCTTATATTGGATTTACTTCAATTTCAATTATTTTGTTACTCCCATTGTCTCTTTCTTTTTTATAAGTAACATTCAGTTTATATTCAGTTTTGTCCATCCTTTTAACCAATACCACTTTTCATTCTTCAGAAATTTCGCAGTCTCTTAGAGATTCTCTACTTCTACGACATAGTCTGTTAAGTCATCTCTTTTCTTTTTTTTCTAATTTATATCTTTACTTCTTATTTTCTTCTGATGGTACAGTATATGGCTAGAGCATATTTCTAGAGACATTGAGCTAATCCTCTCCAGACACTGGTTCAAATCAATGCTGCTCGTATAATTTTCCAGTCATTTAGTCATATGATCCCAGTTAATGTTGATTTTGTCGATTTAATATAGGTAATCAAGTCCAGTGTAAATTCATGTCAGAACGTAAATTAAATTGTAATCTTGGTATGTGTTTATTTTGGATACCAGATCTTCACTGTTGTGAATATAAAGTCAAGGAAATTTTCCTAACACGCCGGTACTGCTATTTATTGGGAACTTATTATACAGTCTTAATATTTCAAATGTGCGTGAGACATAAGTTACCAAGCAGTATAATATTTACGGTTGGACTCGAGAGACATTGCAGATGATATTCGATATTTAATAGTTTGTCTTTGAACTGTTGGAAAAATGCATATGATGGTTTATATACAAGTATGATAACGTTATATTCCGTGTATTATTTTTATGACCATATTTCGCCTTTGCCATGTCAATACTGATCATATTCCCTCTTTACCCCAAGTGAGACCTGAAATCTACTCCGCTCCTGTGACGTCCGATCTGGTACCCCACAGTGACAATTCTACTGTGCTCCGGCGACGTTAGGGCTACTACACTCTTGTGACGCAAGATTCACAACCTTTCAGTGATACAACTGTACTGTGCTACACTGACGTAACATCTGCTACACTTCAGTGACGTTAGAGCTACTACCGTCCACTTTGAGTCATACATTTAGGGTCCATTTGTCAGAATTTAAATTTGGAAGTTTACTGATACATTTTTTCTTCTGGTAATTCTACTAACCTAAAGTGACAAAAGATCTGTAACTTCCCAGTGACTTAAGATCAACTTCCCTCAAGTGACTAACAATTTATTGCCAGCCAGTGACGTCAGATTTACTACTGTCCAGTAAAGTATGACCCATAACCTCCAGTGAATTAACATCTATTACCCTCAAGTGACTGTAAAATCTATTATTCACCAGTGACGAAAGATCCTACAGTTCAGTATGCAAAATCTATTAACCTTCAGTGAAATACGATCTACCACCCTCCATCCACGTAAGATATTCTTACATCCAATAACGAACAATCGTAAGATATATGACTCATCCTGTAATGTAAGACGCATTTTTATTGAAGCATTAGATCTACGCTCTTTCTGTCTTAACACCTCTTGTGACGCAACACCAACCCCTTCTTATGCCGCAATATTTCCTCCCTCCTGTAACATCTCGTCTACCACACCTGTGACGTAAGATCTACCAGTCCCGTCCCCTCCCCCCCTCTCGTGTATATATTTTGAGGATTTGTTAAATGTTGATGAAGACAGGGAAGCTGTGATTTCGTGTGTAGGGCAAGGAGGAATAACATCTTGTAGGAGTGTGGAAGAGCCAGTTGTGGGTGTAGGGAAAGTTCGTGAGGCAGTGGGTAGAATGAAAGGGGGTAAGGCAGCTGGGATTGATGGGATAAAGATAGAACTGTTAAAAGCAGGTGGGGATATAATTTTGGAGTGGTTGGTGCTATTATTTAATAAATGTATGGAAGAGGGTAAGGTACCTAGGGATTGGCAGAGAGCGTGTATTGTTCCTTTGTATAAAGGCAAGGGGACAAAGAGAGTGCAAAAATTATAGGGGAATAAGTCTGTTGAGTGTACCTGGTAAAGTGTATGGTAGAGTTATTATTGAAAGAATTAAGAGTAAAACAGAAAGCAGGATAGCAGATGAACAAGGGGCTTTAGGAAAGGTAGGGGTGTGTAGACCAAGTGTTTACAGTGAAACATATAGGTGAACAGTATTTGGATAAGGGTAAAGATGTTTTTGTGGCATTTATGGATTTGGAAAAGGCGTATGATAGGGTAGATAGGTGGGCAATGTGGCAGATGTTGCAGGTGTATGGAATAGGAGGAAGGTTACTGAAAGCAGTGAAGAGTTTTTATGAGGATAGTGAGGCTCAGGTTAGAGTGTGTAGGAGGGAAGGGAACTATTTCCCAGTAAAAGTGGGCCTTAGACAAGGATGTGTGATGTCACCGTGGTTGTTCAATATATTTATAGATGGGGTTGTAAGAGAAGTGAATGCGAGGGTCTTGGCAAGAGGTGTTGGGCTAAAAGATAAAGAAGCAAATACAAAGTGGGAGTTGTCACAGTTGCTTTTTGCTGATGACACTGTGCTTTTGGGAGATTCTGAAGAGAAGCTGCAGAGGTTGGTGGATGAATTTGGTAGGGTGTGTAAAAGAAGAAAATTGAAAGTGAATATAGGAAAGAGTAAGGTGATGAGGATAACAAAAATAATAGGTGACGAAAGATTGGATATCAGATTGGAGGAGAGAGTATGGAGGAGGTGAATGTATTCAGATATTTGGGAGTGGACATGTCGGCGGATGGGTCTATGAAGGATGAGGTGAATCATAGAATTGATGAGGGAAAAGGGTGAGTGGAGCACTTCGGAGTCTGTGGAGACAAAGAACCTTGTCCATGGAAGTAAAGAGGGAATGTATGAGAGTATAGTTATACCAACGCTCTTATATGGGTGTGAAGCATGGGTGATGAATGTTGCAACGAGGAGAAGGCTGGAGGCAGTGGAGATGTCATGTCTGAGGTCAATGTGTGGTGTGAATATAATGCAGAGAATTCGGAGTTTGGAAATTAGGAGGAGGTGCGGGATTACCAAAACGATTGTCCTAAGAGCTGAGGAGGGTTGTTGAGGTGGTTTGGACATGTAGAGAGAATGGAACGAGACAGAGTGACTTAGAGAGTGTATAAATCTGTAGTGGAGGGAAGGCGGGGTAGGGGTCGGCCTAGGAAAGGTTGGAGGAGGGGTAAAGGAAGTTTTGTGTGCGAGGGGCTTGGACTTCCAGCAAGCATGTGTGAGCGTATTTGATAGGAGTGAATGGAGGCATATGGTTTTTAATACTTGACGTGCTGTTGGAGTGTGAGCAAAGTAACATTTATGAAGGGATTCAGGAAACCGGCAGGCCGGACTTGAGTTCTGGAGATGGGAAGTACAGTGCCGGCACTCTGAAGGAGGGGTGTTAATGTTGCAGTTTTATAACTGTAGTGTAAAGCACCCTTCTGGCAAGACAGTGATGGAGTGAATGATGATGAAAGTTTTCTTTTCGGGCCACCCTGCCTTGGTGGAATCACCGATGTGTTAATAAAAAAAATATATTATATATAATATATATATATATATATATATATATATATATATATATATATATATATATATATATATATATATATATATATATATATATATATATATATATATTTCCTTTGTCCCTTCACTTCGAACTTTTGTGTGATTAGTTAATGGTCCAAATCGGACCTATATGTCATCCTAAGTGTCAGTCTCCTACGTGCGGTCTATTAGTATACCATTTCCCCTTCTTTGACAAAAATTTAGGTCCATCTCATATTCTTCTCAGTTGATTTCAACTGGTTTACGTAAACTAGTAGAAGGTTTGGGTGATGTTCACTGGGTATTTTCTTTCTCTGCTTTTATATCTTTTGTTTTAGATGGTGACAAGGCAGAGATTGTCCTGTCTGCTTCAACCAGATGGCCATTAATTAGTCATTGAGACATGTAAATTCTGTGCCTTAGGTGTCATTTAAAATAATTGACGTTTTTTTTCAGATGGATTATGAGGATTGTGGAATTGTTCCTCTGAATAGAGATTATCATATCGTGTGAGGATTTAATTCTTATTATAACGAGCTTAGGGTTCAGGGTCCAACTCTGCACATTTTGACAGGTTTATTTTTTGAGATTACACACAATTACACAACTCTTAAATACATAATCAGACGAAGACACATTACTCAAAAACTCAGTATTAGTTATCATAAAATATATTCTATACCATTATGAATAGCATCGTTAACGTTTGACCTGTGTACCTGCGGTTCTCTGTAACTAAGGAATTAGGCACTCAGAAACCTTCTTCCACTCACCGTCTGATACTGCAAGAGCTAAACTCCAACTTTCAGTTCTCGAAATAATTTATAATTAGCATAAGGTATTCTACAAATGTCCAACTTCATTCTTTTCATTGCAAATCTATTACAGTCAAAGATGCATCACTGAAAAACTCTTATCTGCAAACACGGCAAAATCTGTTAGCAAGTCTCACGAAATCGTAATGACACGATTGCAAACAAACCATACCACGGGTCGGGTCCGAACCCGCGGGTTCGAACCCCACCCGTGGTATGGTCTGTTAGCAAGTCATACAATGAGCAATATTTAATATTTTTGACAGACTGCATCTTCACTGGTCAAGAGAGGTTGTTCTGCCTTAATATTTTTTTTCTGTTATTTTTTTTAGTAATTTTTTCTATTTTTTTTTCAAAGGAACCTGAGGTAAAATAAACTTCCAATAAAGAAACATGATTGTTTCTCTTAACCCAAGTTTACTTTTGACCTTCTCATAAACAAATCAATAATACCCTCACCCAACTCCCTCTCAGGTATTGTTAATAATGGGTGTAGATTCCATTGTCATTATTAATCTTGAAAATAATACAATTGTGATTAAAATAATACAATTGTGATTGAAATAATACAATTGTGATTAAAATAATACAATTGTGAATGGCACAAATCTTTAATAGCTGATACACTGTATGAAATTTGTGAAGCATATCATAATTATAATACGACAGTGAAGGTCCGGATTTTGTTGTATTCTGAGCATGCATTTTTCTGGTCTGATGTGTATCCTCAAAGAAAAGTATCTTTTGATGCTAGGTAGGCTGTGAAAGCTATAATGAGACACATTAATCAGGTTGGTGTCTCTGAAATAATTGCAGACTGGCTCTTCTGATAAGAAATAAATCATATTTGACTTGATTCGCTTATTTTAGGTTACATCTACATTTATTCACCTATAACATTATATTTTATGCAACTATAACTAATGTGTGCTCTTACTTGCCTTCTTACTTATTTACTTATTTCTTTACTTTACTATATGCACTTCCTTTTTCAAGAGCTGCCAAGTCTTATAAAAAAAATGGACTTATTTTGACCTGTGTAAGTCTCAGTTTGCATTTCTATAGGAAACTGGGAAAATTGAAATACTGATTTTAATGCGATTATTTCTGAGTGTCACACTCGATTAGCTTCAAACTTTAGTTCCCGATTACTTAATAATGTATCATAACGCCTTCAAGCTTCGGTGTTTTGGGATTTTTGTCTGTTTCATCTCTTTGAAAGGTTTGAGTTAGATTTAGGCAGTAACTGTTCTAATTCGTAATTTTTATTAATGAAATCCGGACATTAGTTTCCATATGATGACTTGTGGGTGCATTTTCTGATTTCCTTCAAATCTTCAACGCAAATTCTTAATTGTTGCGTTATCTACTTATGCCGCATTCTGAGGCACCTGAAACTGGGGTTATGGAATAGAGGGAGAACTTTCTCGGATTGTGTCGTGACCGAAATAAATCTAGATCAAGACTAGTGAGAATTATTCTTAGGTTCACACAGATAAACAACTGATGAAAGATATACCAATTAAGCTCGACTTTCCTTTTCATTCGCGAATCAAATGAAAAATAAAAAATATTATATATCTCACTTTCCGCTGTTCCATCAAAACTGGCAATAGTTTCTGGGAGAACTGCAAAAAAATGTCTCACCATTAAAATTCCAGTTGTTTAGCTAATACTTTGAAAGAGCTGTAAGTTACTTCTTATCTGTGAAGCAGCGACGAATTTTAGGAGCAAGGAAAAACTCAAACGATCAGACAGGTATTGTTGACTTGGCAGTGACCACCAGGTCTTGTGCAGCCTTAACTGCTATTATAAACTATTAACTCATATTTTAGAGTCGAAAAATTAGATAAAGCTCAGAATCCTTCTGGATCATTTTCAGGACATTTTCGAGGCAGTGGCTTCAGAAAGAGTCAGTGCTAACTGAACTGTGGCCTTGTGTTTACTATCCAGTATGTGGGTAAATGGTGAATTATTTTACCCAAAGCGACTTTCATTCTTCAAAGTACTTTATCTTTCCACTTTTCATTTTCATTCATGTCTTATTTATTTTAAAGTTTGTATATCTTTGACGTCTTAGCCTGTGAAAGCCCTTGTTCCAGACCTAAATGTGACATTTCCATCCTTCAAAAGCCTCATCCTAACATCTCATTCCTCAATATTTTTCCTAAATATATTCACTCAATGCAGAGTCGTCACCCTATCGCAAGCTCCGTGACTCCTGAATGGAAAGTAGGTGTCAGTGTTAAAGCGGAGAGAGGAGCATTATGAATAGACAGGAAAGATTTATTAAAACCTGCAAAACCTGAAGAAGTTATAAATATTTATGGTCAACTTTTCGCCTCATTCTTCATTAATGTTAGGAAGAATAGTAAGGCATGGCACAATAATGCTAGGAATTCCTAATCGCCTTGATACAGGTATTAGCCACATGGCTACAGATGCTTGCACCATTCTGAAGTCAACTATAGCATCTTAAATTTTCTAGACTTAAATTCTCTAGGTAAAATCTGGAAATTTGCTTCAGTTTGCAAATTCATTCTGACTAAAATTTACTTAATAACAAAGAAGTCTTGACATAATTTGTTTTATTTTGGTCATTTACACATAAATGCTACAGAGATGACTCAGGACTTCTCTTACACTAATGTGTCCAGCAGGGTGATCCTAGACTCCAACTAGTTGTACTCAACTATATGTAGGTGAATGATTCCATAGAGGTACCCCCGTCTTCCATAGCCTCACACCCCAGTTCCTCAGTGTATGAGCCTGAAATTGTGCAGCATGGCATAGCTTGAAAATGGAGATATGTTAGATTTGAAGATTTAATGGAATTCAGAATAAACATTCACAAGTCATGAAAGGGAAACTAATATTCAGATTTCATGATGAAAAATGCTAAATCGGAATTATACACAGCCCAAATATAACTAAAACCTTTAAAAATAAAACTTCTATACACAGGAAGGGGAAGGGACTGAAGGTCTGCAGCCAGTACACTGCAATCCGATAAATTTATTTTATGTAGTCAGAAAACCTGAGGTACAAGATGGAACAAGAATGAGAAAAAAGTTTGAGTATAGCAAAGCGATGGAGGAGAAAGTAGATAATGTATTTGCAGAGAGCAAAGAACTGAAGAGACATGATGCAGCTATTGAGGCAAAGGTACAAAGCCTGGAAGAGGATCTGGAGGAGATGAAGCAGTAATAGAGCTGATGAATGAAAGGGGTAATATGATGGAACCAGAAACAGCAATAGCAGGTAATGGGAGTGAAGGAAAAGGATAAAATATATTTTTGGAAATACTTTCAAACAACCGAGAGGTGCAGGAGATAAGGGGAGCAGCAAATGAATTGCTCAAATTGGACACAGAAATACAGAGGGAAAGGAAATGGGAAAGAGGAGAGAGTGAGATCAGTGAGTATCCACGGACTTCAGAAGGCTGAAGGGATGACTTATGACGGAATACAGCAGGCAGAGGAACAGGAGATTCAAGATTTCATCATCCTAATTGGTGGAAAGTCTGAAGTGTCCCAGGTGACAAATTTTCAGAGACTTGTCAAGTACTTGAGGGGTAAGAACATTCTTAGCCAAATTGAGCCTCGCAAGAGTAATAACATGCAACTGGACTATACAGTGGAAACCACGGTTATTAAGGGACGCAAAAAATACCACCAGATGTACCTTGACCTGGACAGAACAAGGAAGGAACGGTAGCATCTGTGAGTGAGCGGGAACAAAGACGTCAGAGTAGAGGCATGAAGGAGAGGGAGGAAGGAGAGGCAAGAAGGAGAGGCAGGAAGGAGAGGCAGGAAGGAGAGGCAGGAAGGAGAGGCAGGAAGAAGAGGCAGGAAGAAGAGGCAGGAAGAAGAGGTAGGAAGGAGAGGCAGGGCACTCATGGATAGACAAAGAAGCTCAGCCTTATGAGGAACACAAAGCACAAGCACACAGACCCACCTCAAGCGCTAGCCCCCTCCCACCCAAACACAATAATACAAAAGAGACTATACTAAACTCCCTTCCCCAAACCCACAATCCTCATTCCCCCAGCATAAGTAACTTTCTCACAACTGCCGCTCATCCCATCCCCGAAATCCCTTAACCACTTCCTTCTCATTTATTGTCATCTATATGCAGGATCCTGATCACCTTCAGGGCAAAAATCCAACCTCTCTGTTTCCCCACTTCACACCAACTACCTCCACCACTTTTACCAATGTACGCTCACCAGGAATCCAAGAACCTACTAACCAAATCTCAGTAATGGAATGGAAGCCGAAGGTATGGAACACCGATGCAGATGGTATTAGAAATAAGAGTGGTGAATGGTACAGACGAATAATAGGCATACCTAGACGTCATAGAAGTCAGAGACAAAGCTCACAGAGATAAGAGCTGCTATCTCCCAGGGCAGATATCAGATTTTGGGGAAAAACTGATGGGTCAGAGAAGTAGTACTGCTCATCAGTAACCAGTGGAGTTTTGAGGAGGAATGAAGACAGGGGAAGCACACGAATACATAGTAGGCACACTGAAGACTAGAGGTTCCAATACGGTAATAGCAAGAGCCCAAGATAGGAGTACGATGCAAGTAACAGAGCAATAACTGATACACGAGCTGAGATGGCCAGAAAAGCCTACATGTGAGACTTTATTCAAAGGAAAATGAATAGGAGAACCTAGAACTACATGGGATAAGAAATGTGGTGGGGTAAGATAATGGTGGTAATGGAGTACTTCGTGCACCGACATGTTAGGGGCACAAACATGAAAAGATAGTAGAGGATGAAGCATCAAAGCGGGACTTTGTATTCACTCTGTGGTTCTGACTGTTGTGTCCCTGTCCAGGAGACACAAGGATTTTGTGTGATATATGTATATTATTTCGTATTCACTTCACACTATATTTCCGATATCATTATTAATAGCTAAAATAATGTTAGTGTTCTTTATAGTATTATCTATCCCTATAATTTTAGCTATGTGTATAGGTAGGTTGTCTCTTATTGATTTAAGTCTGGGACTACTGTCCTAACTACCATAGGGTAGTTGAGTTAATTGGTCTCTCCGGTAGAGTTCATATACCGAGTTGACGTCTGGTTAAGAGGCGTTGTCTGAAGCAGTTCCAGCCCAACTCCAGCCTGGAATAGTCTCCTCCTCCTCCTTGAGCTTTGTATAGACTCACGTATTGGCTAACTGACGGTACCGTTGCTTGATGACACCTTTCTTTCGCTACTCTAGGCTTCAATGAAGTACAGTCTTTTCTGTTCTGAGAGTTTCTGAAAGTTACTGAGGTTGTTAATTTCTTTACCATTTAATCGTATCTAATAGGGTTCTCTAAGTGTTACTGTAGTCTTGATTTGAATCGGTCAAGATTTATATTCAGTAAGACTGGAGTGTCAGTACTCCTATTAGGATTGTATTGAAGGTCTCAGCGGTGTGCTTGTCTGTCGTTCGTTTATGTTTCGATAAACTGGTTTATTTATCAATTTATTGCACTTGAATCCAGTGATTATTAGAGAACAGATGTATAATCTAGTCGTTTATTTATTTTCACAGAGTTCTGTCAAGAATGGTATCTCTAAAGAATATAGATATATTTGTAAATAAGATTAATTATGTCTCGAGACTTTGGAAAAGTCGCTGACTAAAAGGTTCTAGAATTGTACGTAAATTTATAGCCATTGTTGTTCTGAAGAACCTTGTTACATCTTCAGTAAAAGATAATATTTGTTTTCTTTAAAACAATTTAATATTAAAGATATTAAGTTACTAATTTTGTCCGATTATTATCTCCTGATTATGATTTATAAGAAACCTAGTAAATGCAATTTTTATACTAAACATAGAGTTGTCAATAATTCAACTCATTGTTACAAGAGAAAACTTTCACAGGCTCTACATGAAAGAAGTTTACCCCAAACTCCTCAGATTTTCTCCTCTCGCTTCTATGGTACATAGCGAGACACATAAATAATCTTTTTGTAACACTGACATAAGGGATACAACATATGAATGGCCCCTTGGTGTAAGCGACCACACGTTCCTGAATTTCTAATGCCTAGTGGAAGTAACAGTGGAAAGAGAAGCTTCACGAGAAGAGTGTGAGAAGTTCAACTTCAAAAGAGGGATTTCCAGTATGAGGGGCAGTGGGAATGAGAGCTAGAAGGGAGACAATAAATCAAGTGATAGAGTATATGGCAGGAAAGTGGAGGAAATGGTGAAGAAATTCGTACCCAGGAGGAAGAAGAAAGTGAGCCAACGGTTAACGCAGAAGAGAATATAGTCGAAGATAAATATGCTAGAGCACTGAATAAGTATAGAAATCAATGAGTTTAATCGAAGAGCCAGAAATAAGTATACATGATAAGAGAGGCTCAACTTCAATTTGAGAGATACATCATCGAAAACCATATACAAAATGCCTAACATTTCCTTCTAGTGAAGTAAAAATGCCCAGTGGGTCTGACAATAACCCATTTCGCTACCACTCTCATGATGAACATGGGGTACACCCTAGCCTGTCAGGCGGCACAACTTTCTTCTTATACTGTTTGAAGTGATAAGTTTTATAGACTTCCTTATTCATTTTTCTGGCTCCTTTCTAAAATCAATAGTGAGTAATTTATTGGAAGGCATCATCATATATATGTATGTCGTGCTAAATAGGTAAAACTTCTAATTTTGGCTTAAATATTAACGCTCCTCTTGCCGAATAAGGCAAGCGAAAATTTGTGTATGGAATAATTTCGCAAAAATTCTTCTGAACTTAACGATTTTTTTTTATTTCATTGAGTTTGTTAATTATTAAAATATTGTAAACTTATCTAAAACATGTTTAGTTGAATTAAGTTAAATTAAATTGCACTAGTTATAATAAGGTTATGTAAGTTTTCAAAGGTTCATTTGGTACAAAATTATTAATTATGACATTAACATAAATGAAAAAAATATATACTAATAGACCAGTTTTACCTATTCGCACGACATATATATATATATATATATATATATATATATATATATATAAGGGGTCAAAGCAGCATGGGTTCGACTCCTTGGCTAGTCCAGGGTTGTTAGTGACCCAATACCACTCGTTCGTGGACCCAAATTATATATATATATATATATATATATATATATATATATATATAA
Organism: Cherax destructor; assembly: GCA_009830355.1. Taxonomy (NCBI): domain Eukaryota; kingdom Metazoa; phylum Arthropoda; class Malacostraca; order Decapoda; family Parastacidae; genus Cherax; species Cherax destructor. The sequence continues at coordinate 11,826 of WNWK01051070.1, forward strand.
AAATATATATATGAAAAAAGATCACAGAAAAAGGGTGTATAAAAATATGCAAGACAACCACTATGAAAAAAATGAGGAATTCCAAGCCTTTCGTGACTACTCCCCAATAGTTCCTTGATAATGTGAGTAGCCCAAAAAACACCTCCTTTTTTCCAATTTAACCCCCTTTTTCCCGATGGCTTACAAAAAAGAAGAAGAAGAAAATCTCAAAGTGGGATGTTTGAATGTGCGTGGATGTTTTGTAAGAAAAATTATTGTGATGTTTTGAATGAAAAAAACTGGATTTTCCCCCGGGTTTAAGTGAGACAAAGCTGAAGGGGGAGGAGAGTTTCAGTGAGGAGAAATAAATGGGATTAGATCAGGGTTTCTGAGTTGAGCTAAAGAAGGAGTGGCAATAATGTTGAATAATCCGTTATGGCAGGTAAAGAAGGAATACAAATGTAAAATTCAAGGATTATGAGGGTAAAAAAGGTTGGATTGAAAAGTGGGGTTTTAGTAAGTGTTTATGCACCTGGGAAAAGAAAGTGAGAAGAGAAAATTTTGGGGAAAAGTTGAGTGAGTGTGTGGGGGTTTTGAACCAAATAGAGAATTTGGTTGGGGATCTTAATGCTAAAATTTTGGGGAAAAATGTTGTGGATGGAGTAGTAGGTAAATTTGGGGTGCCAGGGGTAAATGTAAATGGGGGGCCATTAATTGAGCTATGTGTAGAAAAAGGTTTGGGAATAAGTAATACATATTTTATGAAAAAGAGGATAAAAAAATATACAAGGTATGATATAGCATG
>WNWK01051071.1:0-12609 GCA_009830355.1 Cherax destructor
GACTGAAAATAGCTTGAAGTTGAGATCAAAGTAGCAGAAATGTTTGATTTTTGCTGATGTTCAAGAGTAAACAAATCATGTCATGCATCCAATACACATCAATTGGTGGGTCTAATATGCATTTATGAGTGCACTGATATTATTTATAAAATTATTACAATATTGCATAACAGTAAATAAAAAATAAAAATGGGATTCATGTTACTGTAAAGCCTGGGAATGTAACTGATGAACAGAGGAAATGTTATTTTAGTACCAGGACTGCCTGCATTGTTTATTCTAAACCCTATTTTGAAATTTGTTTGAAATTAGCCAAATTACCAATTTCTGATCACTTTATTGGGTAGTTGAAATACAGTGGTACCTCTACTTACGAGCAGCTCCCAACTCAAACAATTATGTAAGTGTATTTTTGTACGTGCTTTTGTAAGTGTATTTTTGGGGGTCTGAAATGGATTAATCTAATTTTTATTATTTCTTATGGGAAAAAATTTCTTCGGTATCGGCACTTGAATAGCCGTCTGGAATGAATTAAGCTCGTAAATTGAGGTACCACTGTAGTTGATTGGGCAATTTCTTGTGCTCAATCGATAAAACAAAAGAAATAGCGAAGAATTTGGTCAACTGGAGCAATGTAATTGGCCTAAAATAGGACTCAAAGTGGGCAAAATCGCCGATGTGTAATGAATTTTGCTGCTGATGCAGCAAAATTCACGTAAGTATAATTTCGCCAATTTTCCATTAATTTTCATACTTTTTGTTTTATTACCTTCAAAAAAAGATTCTCTACCATTTTATAAGAAAAAATAGCAATTTTTTTTTTTTAAATTCTTGGACATTGTGGACAAGTTTCAGTATTGTGATTTGAAAAAAAAAAAAATCTTATGTATGGAATTATGCAGGTGCAAAGTTGGCAGTCTAGGAGAAATTTATGCAGTGGCGATTTCACTCATTTTGGGTCCTATTTTAAGCAAATTCCTATACAGTCTCTCCTCACTTAATGATGTACTCGTTTAACGACCGCTCGGACTCACGACCAGCTTTCTGACCAGTATGCACACCTAAGTAATGTATATTACAGCTGATTTCCTCTACTCTGTTTATTACAATATACAGTACTACACTACTGTATAAACATTTAAAAATATACTAAAAATGTTATACTGTAAATGGTGCAAAGGTGACATTAAAACAATATCAAAGATGGTTGACACAAACCCACTGCCAGTATAGTATGCTCCTCACTTAACGACCAGTTTGTTTACCGACATACTCTTAGGAATGGAACTCTGTCATTAAGTGAGGAGAGACTGTATTCAATTTGACCCAATTCTTAGCTATTTTGCCTTCTGTTTTATTAATGAAGTAAGAGAAACCAACCATCATCTATCAGAACTGCCCTGTAATATGGACACAAGTAAGTAATTTGGCCAATTTATACAAAACTAAAAAGAATTCTAATTTAAAAATTATCCAAAAAAAACACTATAGGCATTTCAGCCACTAGAGCAACCTTTTCTATACTGTACTCACTAATCACATCCTTGGGTCTCCCTTATATAACACTTGCCCTCCATTTTTAATCCATCATCACATAAAAAATCAAGAGTTTTACACTATTTTTTGGATAATAAAATATAACTAAAAATGATTGGTCATGATTTAGGCCATTCCAATAATAGAAGCATACCTAGTAAAAATCCATAATGCTGTATGGTAATCTCTATCATACATCATTAAAATCACTAAACATCAAATATTTCTTCCACTTTGAGACCTATTTCAAGCTACTTCTGATCTGAAAATGACCAAAATCAGGATTTTTTTTTTTTTTTTATACTGTGCACATTCACCAGAGACCCATTCTCAAATGTCTAGGCCAAAATTTACACTCCCAGTATTTATATTTGAGAGAGTTGTGCTTAAAATGTAAGTCTACATGTGCAAATCACTGAACATGTGGGGCTTAAACCCATGGCAATTGAATCCTAAAACTTGTAGGCCAGTGTGTTAACTACTTTATTTGTTTGCAATTGTGTTATTACGATTTTGTGATACATGCACAGCACTGGCATCAGTGGCGTACATCTACGTGGGAGACTGAAAGGGTTAACATCATCTGAATCTTTAACTGCTTTAATGCTTGATCACTTCAGCTTCTTAGTGTTTGGAAAAGTGATTCTATTGTATTTGCAATATCATTACTGAAATTGAAGTTGTCACCCAAATTCTTTTGCCTATTATATTCTACTTCATAGACTTTTTCTTAAATTAATTTTAATATTTTTGTTGGGAAAGCTGATTCTGTATAATGGTTGTGTGATTATTATTATTATATTCTTAGGAAGTGTAAAGATAAAGATCATACAGCACTTGGGAAATGAGAGGGAATCAAGTGTGAACCTTGAAAGGGGAGGACAGTTCCAAATCCTTGGATGAAAGGCCATCCACACAGTAACAGGAATCATACCTTTGAAGGGTGTGATTCCTGTTACTATGCTGTCTATTTATATCTTTTGGTTCATGCGCAAGCACTTCTTTACATTTTGTAGGAAAAGTAATTGTGCCTCATATGATGGTAACTAGGTTAAATTTTTTCTTATCATTGGTGCAGTCATAATGTGACAACATACAAAACAAACAAGTGGAAGTGAGATCATAAATAGCAAAGCGTATTTATGCTCGCAAATGTTTTCAGAGGAAATTTGTAAAGGCTAGTATTCTGGTAGTACGTATTAATTTGTATGTCATATCAAATTTTGTATGCTGTATCTAAATTTTATTATATGACATGAGTATGTTCAGAGCTAGCTAGTAGTTTTCTCACTAATACTTATGATACATTTCTAAACCTTCAGTAGCTTCTAATGTACAATGTACTATAAAACTAATATTAATTTTTTTGTCTACAATGAGAATTAGTCATACAAAAAAGAAGCATGCATGTATCTAGGTGTTATGTTTGACAAAGAAAAATTTATTAGACAGACTCAAATATTTATGTTGTTGACAATTATTTGTAGCACCTTATCTAATTACACTACACAAGAAAAGCATTTACAGAAATATGTGTTTGTCCTTATGTTCTTGTTATTAGATTTGTCTTCCATCATTTGATGTTATTAATGTTTAAAGAGACATGGTATTGATGGCAAATTTTTTAAGGTACTGTTGAATTTTTATATTGTATTCAATCATCCTAAAAGTTCTTTGTGATAAACAAAATACTATATAAATTGTTTAGATAATTTTGTAAGTTTATAAATATCTTGAATTTTTACGTTGCCATGATCCAGTGGAAGAATAGTGTTTTTCATGATTATCCTCATATGTATGTTGAAATAATTTTCTTAAATAAATCGAACAGCATATTTCTTGTATTAATGTAGTTTTATCGCACTGGTACAAAATACTGAACTTTTTCATTCCCACAAAGGAATTCTGTAACACTGACTATATTTTTCAGCAGAAGATATTTTCTCCCTTTATGCCATAGCACTTTTTCCACATTTACCCTCAAAAGAGGTTAAGCATATAGTGTGAATTACTTCAGTTTCCAAAGATTTTATTATTTTCAGGATCACCATCAAACTAAATGATGTGGTACATAATTGGATATTTTCCTTGTTAATGTGGCTCACAAATGATCAAGTATTATAATTGTTATCACATTCTGTGACATATTCAGTATAATTTTTTGTGTTAATGAGAAGTAACTTAAAAACAAGAGCAGATCACATTAACACAGTTGTGGGGTTTGAGTGGCTTTTGCTCAGGAAAGGTAAGCCTCTTTTTTTTCCTGGGCAAAGGACCCAGGAACTATGGACCCAGCAACTCGTTTGGGTTAAATTGTGGGAATATTTCCCCATTCAGCAAAATTTACTTTGAGAGAGAATGGAAATTAAAGTACATACAAAACTACAGTATAGTGTATTACAGTTTTGTTAACAACAAAATTATGTTTGAGCGAGGCATTGCCACATTTACAATAACCATACAAAGAAGTACAGGAAGAAACCCCTCACAATAGTAAGAATTACAGTGAACCCTCAAATTAATGGACTAATAGGGGAAAGGGGATGTACATTATTGTCGACTTCCTATAGATTCTCAATTATAAAATTTATTTTTCACTATTGTAACATAGACAAAGTTTGGAATCAGCGGGTTGGGTCTGTCGATTCAGAAGACTATCAGACTTAAAAATATTGCAACCTGTCAAACAGTACAGCACCATAAATGAAGTGTAAATAAAATGAAGTTGAAAGTACAACAGTGCTGTCTTGTACAGTAGAGAACAGTATACAGTGGTACCTCGAGTTACGATGGTCCCCAAAATCGCCCTTTTATGTAAGTTTATTTTTTTAAATGCTTTTGTAGGTATATTTTTGGGGGTGTAAAAGGACTAGTCTATTTTACATTATTCCTTATGGGGATAAATTCGTTTGGTAATGGCACTTGAATAGCATTCTCAAACGAAAAAATATCGTAACTCGAGGTACCACTGTACTAATTTTACAGTAATTTTACTTACTTTTTGTGGTAGAAAGATGAGGTGTAAAGTGCTGTAATCGATAGTGGTGCCTCAGAATAACTTTAATTCCGAGTCAGAGAAGCTGTAAAACTCCAGGAGTTACAGTAGGTACATATACATTATTTGATGAAACTGTAGGCATAGAAGAAAGCAATGATTATGCAATGCATTTCAAATTGATTCAATGATCTTCAGTTTTGTGGAATGATTGAATAGAGATGGTGAAGATATGTAAAGTTACTTAGTTAAAATCAAAATATAATGGGACACAAAACATGTTACCAATTTTGTATGGGAGTTGAAGGAAGGCTGAAAGAAGAACTGGGACAGAATTGGATTAAATAACTGAATTGGATGAAATACAGTGGTACCCCGAGTTTCAGCCATAATTCGTTCCAGAAGGCTGTTCAAGTGCCATTACCAAACGAATTTGTTCCCATAAGGAATAATGTAAATTAGATTAGTCCTTTTCAGACCCCCAAAAATACACTTACAAAAGCACTTACATAATTGTTCAAGTTGGGAGCTGTACAAAACTCGAGGTACCACTGTAACTAAAAATTACAAAAAATAACTCAAAGTTATCAAAAATAATGAATGAACAGAAATTACGAGAAATAAACTATACATTAGGAAAAATACCAATACAGTGGTACCCCGGATTTCATCAATAATTCGTTCCAGAAGGCTGTTAGAGTGCCGTTACCGTAAGAATTTGTTCCCATAAGGATGAATGTAAATTAGATTAGTCCATTTCAGACCCCCAAAAATACACTTACAAAAGCACTTACAAAAATACACTTACATAATTGTTCGAGTTGGGAGCTGTACGAAATCCGGGGTACCACTGTAAATTACAAAAAAATTAACTAAACATTACCAAAAAAATCACTCCATTTGAACTATTTTTGTTGCTACTTAAGAATATGCACTTAAAAACATAAAAAGAGAGAGTTTTAGCATGATACAAATCTGTTTTTTCTCGTCTGATTCTTCTCTAACTGAGGCGCCTTTTACGGCACATTTATCCCATAAAAACTCATAACCTTCCATGAAAGCTGTATATACCAGATTTTTTTTTATATTTGTGGGGAGGAATTGATCCAGCAAACTGTCATCATGACCATTTCCCATTTTGAGAGAAAAAGTTTTTTCGCCCCAAAAAATCCCTGAACTATAGTTCAGCATTTTTTGTCATTTTTGGCCAGATTTTCAAAATTACAGTGGTACCTCGAGTTACGATATTTTTTCGTTCGAGAATGCTGTTCAAGTGCCATTACCAAACGAATTTATCCCCATAAGGAATAATGTAAAATAGACTAGTCCTTTTACACCCCCAAAAATATACTTACAAAAGCATTTAAAAAAATAAACTTACATAAAAGGGCGATTTTGGGGACCATCGTAACTCGAGGTACCACTGTACTTAAAATCACACCAGGGGTACTATTTTCTATGCTGATTCAGAATATACACTTAAAAATGTAAAATCAGATCATTTTAGCACCAAACAAGGCCCTCTTTTCCCAGTAATACCTAATAGAGGAAGCTAATATTTTCATTAAGACTAATGTCAAAGAGGATTTTGTGTCTTGTGGTCTATTTGACCAAGATGTGTTCATTATTGCCACCACAAAGCATCTGTAGGCATAAGCTGAATATACCATGATCCCAGTGGATCGTGGGATGTGTGCCAGGCAGGGTAGGAAGTGGTTCCTAGAAAAGCCAATCCTGCTGGTTAGAGTGCTGTGAGTTTGTAATTTTTTTTTGTGGTTTTATTTCTTTCTAAAATATGTTTCCATGGCTCTCTCACTTCCTATGTTGACTGAAGATCCTATCTTGTATTCTGGTTCTCTTCAATTGCACCAACCCCCATGGACCCCAGTGCAGAAATTGACTGTGATGAAAATAGAGTTCAGTTCTCAGACACGTGTACATATCTAGTTTTAATCAGGCTTCCCTCTTGGAAAAACATGACCAATGCTTGTTTATGACTATGGCTTCCGTCTATTGGTAGATTCCTTTATCTGGTGGCAGCATTATGATCCTCATTATTCTTCCTCACTTGTGGCTATGTGCTGCTCATGTACTTTATGTGCATGGATATCCACACACACACTAGGGGTCCAATTTACAAATGAGAAGAGTTCTTGGAAAGGGCTCATAAACTTGATTGTTCAGTACTCGGAGCCTGTTTTATCATGGATGCCTGTTATAATTAGAGATGTTTTACTGCGTCATAATAGCCTATATCTAATTTGCTAAATTTTTTTCAACGATTATTTAACAATTATTTTATCTTCAATACTTCACTTTTTCACTTCCAAATATAGTACAGTAAAACAGTTTTCTTGTCACTGGTTATTGCAGTCATAAAGTAATTGCTATATAGTAAATTAAATTTTTATTTTAAAATCAAATTAATTTTTTTACTGGTTCTACTGGTATTTCTGCTGCCAACATAATCTCACAATGTACTTGGGAGAAATAAAATTCTGAGAAATTATTTTATACAGTAGGCTGTCTCAGCTAGCTGAGTACAAGTAGGCAGCACATCTGCCTTGCTCTTACCCAACAGAGGATGCACTGAATGACCCATATAGGTTTAGCACTATATGAGTAAAGAGTATGTATTGTAGATTCTCTCTAAATCTGAATTTCTTTAACACTAATCTACAGCAAATTGAGAATATGACTGATACTTTTTGCATTTTTGAAGAAAGCTGTCAGCTACCTTAGTTAAGTAAATGAGGTTAGAATATGTTACTTTAACAATGAACTTTGTCATCTTAAGTCAAAACACAAGGTGACATGCATAAACAAACAAGACCAGCAGGAATATTTATTATTCACATTTTATATACAAGTACAGGTTCCCTTGCTTTATGTGGTTTCATTTTATATGAATTTGCATTTATGTAGTGACTTCATTCTACCAGTAATTTGCTATATGCAGTATAAATTTGCTATTATGCAGTCACTCAAGCCCAACATCACTTAGATTTTATAACGATATCAATTTAAATATCACTCTAAACTAGTGTGTGTTGACATTTATAAGAAGTAATTAAGAAAGAAGAATGATTTGGGAGTAGGAAATCCAATGAGCATATTTTGAATGGAATTCTATGGCTGGTTTTCAATTTAACAGTTTTATGTCAAAAGAAAATAGGAACTCAACTATATAATTATGTTAAGTGAAATCTGGGCTAGGGGTGGAGAATGGGAGGAAAGAGGAGATATGGTTCATAACATGTATACATTAAACCAAACAAAAGACAACCTGGATGGTTCACATTGATGGATGTAGAAAAGGGGTAACAAATAGACGATTATTAAATGCCAAATTTAATTTTTCTCAAGTTATTTTTGGACCAAATTCATTCCTATTTGCTATATGGTCATTTGGGGCCTATGTGGTATGCTCAGATTTTTTATTTTTTTGGTAATAATATGTCAAGAAATGTGGATTTTTTCCCCAATTCTGGCTGTTAATTGTAGTACAGTGGACCCTCGCCATTCAAATTTAATCCGTTCCAGGAGCTTGTTCTTAACGTGAAATGTTCGAAAGGCGATTTAATTTTTCCCATAAGAAATAATGGAAATACAATTAATCCGTTCCTGCTGTCAGGAGGCATGACAAAATAGTACTTCACTGTGAAGCTATTATCAACTCGACAGCTTATTTATCTATCACAATTCATCTAATATGACATAATAAACAATATAAATAACATAAAAACCTGATATACACTCTAGAATTAATAAAATATGTATGTCATTACGAATGTGGTGGCTGGGAAGGATGGTGGTGGCGAGCATTCTCGCTACAGCTGTGAAAACATCTTCCCATTCTTTCCTCCTTCAGACGTGTTAGTATAAGAGAAAATGGAGTTTGTAATGCTATCTGCATTAGATCACTTCCAGTCAGCTTCAAGTAGTGAACAGAAATCGTACGTGTCAGGCTGGTAACAGCAACAACAACAACTGGTTTGTTTACAAAACTCCCTCCCGAACCTTCATTTAATCTTGTTTACTCACCACTGTCTCTCACCACTGCCTCTCACCACTGCCTCTACCACTGCCTCTACCACTGCCTCTCACCACTGCCTCTCACCACTGCCTCAACCACCACTGCCTCTCACCACTGCCTCTCACCACTGCCTCAACCACCACTGCCTCAACCACCACTGCCTCTCACCACTGCCTCTACCACCACTGCCTCTCACCACTGCCTCTACCACCACTGCCTCAACCACCACTGCCTCTCACCACTGCCTCTCACCACTGCCTCTCACCACTGCCTCAACTACCACTGCCTCTCACCACTGCCTCAACCACCACTGCCTCTCACCACTGCCTCAACCACCACTGCCTCTACCACCACTGCCTCAACCACCACTGCCTCTCACCACTGCCTCTCATCACTGCCTCTACGACCACTGCCTCTACCACCACTGCCTCTCACCACTGCCTCTCACCACTGCCTCAACCACCACTGCCTCTCACCACTGCCTCAACCACCACTGCCTCTCACCACTGCCTCAACCACCACTGCCTCTCACTACTGCCTCAACCACCACTGCCTCTCACCACTGCGTCTACCACCACTGCCTCACACTTAATGAACAAACTCCAAACAATTATAATTAAGTGTGAAATGTCTGGATGAGCGTGCAGGGTATTGTTCTCTCGAGTGTAAACAACGAGGGACTGGCTCTCCAAGCGCCTGGGCGGACAGGTGATGGACACACTTGTTCGAATCGTGATATTTTGTTCGCATGACGATATCGATTTTCTTGTTCTAATGACGATTTGTTCGACTGCCGAGCCGTTCGAATAGCGGGGGTCCACTGTATAGAGATTATGATTGAATTTTGGATTTTTCCTCAATGTTAGGAGCAAATTAATTTCACTCACACATACAGCAGTGTGGTATGTGTGTGGCAAATTCATACCTTCTGATAAATCTTTATAAAAAAATGTGAAATTTACACTTTGAATGTACAGTGGACCCCCGAGTTTCGTAAAAACTTCACTCCTGAAGTCTGCTCAACCGCCATTACCGAACGAATTTACTCCCTTAAGGAAAAATGTCACGTAGGTTAGTCTATTTCAGACCCCCAAAAATACACTTCCACAAGCACTGACAATATTATACTTACATAATTGTACGATTTCCGGGGTTTACGAAACTCGGGGGTCCACTGTATTCCTGTTTTACATGTTATATTGGGTTGATTTTATGTGCCATCAGATTGGAACGCATCACAAAATGAGGGACACCTGTACAGGAGTACCTACATACACACACAGGATCATCTAGTTACTATGTGTACATTTGAGCCACAAGGCCAAGCTGACTCTTCAGTCAATATAACAGTTACAAACAACAGTGCATCATAGCTGTTGTTCCAACGCATTTAAACTTATCTGAAGTACTGTATATAAATAACTGTGAAAATTCTTATAAAGCTACATGTCTGTACTATTGTGACAAAAAGTTTAACATGTTTACCTGAAATATAAAATGGTGAGGGTCATGGGTGGAAGGCAAGCGCTGTGAGTCACTGCTCAGTGCGCTATCTGCTAATATGCTGTCATGCTAATCACTAGTCTTAATTTGTTTCTTATTTAATTTAAATATTTGTTGGATAAGGCCGCCATTTAGCAGAAGGTTCATACATTACTAATTCTTAACTAGTGAGGAAAGCCTGTTTTTTCATTGACAACCATTTTTGCCATACTGCTAGACTGCAACAATAAAATGTGCCTGTTTCTATGTAAAAACTGCTAACATGAATTTTGTTGATAATAACCCCAACTGCTTAGCACTAATATTTTCAATAAAATGCTCAAGAACATTTTAATTGTTAAAACTATTTCTTACACTTTTGAAGTGATGACTAGGAAATGCTTTGGTTTTATATTTTATTCCCAGTTACAGTCCTTGGTTCTGACTAGTTTTAACACTTGCATAACATTCACCAAAAATTGGGTTTTGTCAAAGGAATATGCAATAAGAGGTATGTATTTCTCATTGTATTATACTGTACACAGATTTTGCTTAAGTAAACTTGATCTTAGTATTCAAGCATTCTTTGTGTTAAGTGTCTACCAGTAGACTGATTGTAGCCTTCATGACTCTCAGGTAGTCAATAGGTCTTAAACCTAATTAACTATTATTTTGTAGTTACTAACTTGAACTGGAATATAATTTTAGATCTATGATAGTTACAGTAAATGCTCAAGAATTCTCAACACATTACTGAGCTAAAGGTACCTATGGAACTTGGAGAAATTATTTTGTATCTGTACTTGTCTAAAGTCAGTCATTCTTAAGGGTCAAAAAAAGTGCAAGTCTAAACCACTGAGAGATCAGCTCACTTAAATGCTGATATAATTTTTTACAAATGTGGTTACATACAATGTAATTTTAAAGTTGCAACTTTGTGCATGTGGGAGCAAACCCTTTTGGAAGGCTTGAAAACTTGTAGAGGAGTGATACCTTGAATTTAAACACGTCTGAATAACTTCAATAGTTGATAAGGCTGAGTTAATAATGATATTCCCTTAATGTCTGAATTAACTCCCATCATACGACTTTTTATAACAGCACAACCCACATAGATATGCATATATTTGCACTACATAATTATTTTAATAGCTTCGTACTGAACCAGTAATACTGTACAAGGAATGTAATCTCTGTAAATCAATCTTAGTCAACCAGGATGTTATGCCTGTCACTATGTAATTGTATATTTTTTTGAGTGGTGTATAACACTGTTCACTCATTTAAGTGGATCTGATAAACAATGATCAGTTTCCTGTCATAAATTGCTATCAGATTCTGACTGTCTTCAGGAAGTGCAGGCAGTTTTTTGGTTATACCAATACACTAGGCCCTTAAACAGCACCATTATGATAAAAACTTCACAGAGCCTGCTTTATAAACAAGAGATGGCACTGGTAACTCCTCATACCACACTCACAGCCTCCTAGATTATACTAACTGGGATGGAGGGATTCAGACAACTAAGGTCACCATGAGTCTATCATTAGGCTCTCAGTGCTGATAAACTGTGAGACTATGCCAAATGTTTTTTCACATTGTGACACTGGCAGCTGATAACAGGCCTTTAGAACTTGTCAAGAAATTCACTAATGCAGTGGTAGGCCCTTACACCGAGTGGGGGGGAAGATTAATTTCAAATCTTGCCAAGCTTGTGTAGAGACCAGGAGCGGAAGAGAGAGCGTCTTCTAGATGAGCTGGGTGCCTGACCACCATGGCTTGCTCGCAGGAGGAGGGTAGCTCCTCCCTGCAAGTTAACCCAGGTTTCCACGCTGCCCTCACTTCCAGGCTCTGCAACCACAAAAAAAGTTATTTCTGTATCTAAGATGAATATTGGTAACTCTAGATTGAAAGAATCTTATTTTCAAGGTTTTTTTTACACAAAACATATGCCACTTTGTAAAGTGTGATTTGACTGCCATTTTAGGTCAAGGTTTATCAGGGACTCCCAGAGTTCATCATTCTAAACATCATTAGTCATTACCAGTCTTCTACCCCATCCTTCCTTTCCCCCTCCCTCCTCCTTTTTTCCCCTTTTCCCCTCCCCTTTCCCTTTTCCCGCTTTTGGCCTTTGGGGGTCCTCCCCTCCGGGAAAATTCTAGCTCCTAGGTTGGGGATAGGGTGTTATTGTCCGTCCCATTCCATTGAGGTCCTTGGTGGTGGTGTTGTCTGACATAGAATCTGGATCATCTTTGGATGTCCCGATGCCCCTCCAGAGTCCTGGGGGGCTTAGGGTGTCCTTGGTGATGGGTTTCTCTGGGGGCTACCTGTTGGTTCCCCGGGGTGGTGGCCGAAAGGGGGTATGCCCGGGTTTTGGCCATGAGTTGGGTCAAAGGATTGGGGTTTCTTCCTGGGGTTGCTGGTTTAAACCCCATGAAGGGAAGGGGGGACACGGGGGTTTCCCTGCCACATCTCACACGGCTGGACTCAGGGCGGGCTCTCTTGGATGCAGAGGGGGATATATACAATCAATCCCTTTCATTCCTCCTAGGAGCTACCC